>CM040242.1:239984647-240166597 GCA_022545495.1 Chrysanthemum lavandulifolium
CAAATAGCAAAGCATTCGCTTTTCCATTTGTTGAATTTGCCAACTTCAAGTCTAGAACAACAAATTAATAAGCTCCACCCTTTTTATCGGCTAGTTGGGGTACATCAATTTCACCATTTAGGATCCTAATTTAAAAACTTTTAGAGCGGCTTTAAAATGAGTTTTATAATTAGCCTTGCTCGATACCACTTGTTGTTCCCGTTCACTATTGTTTAAAACAGTTTAAGTATATAAAACCGGTTAAGAGTGAACTATGGTGAAATTAACATAAGTAAAACACACAAAGTAATTTTCAACATCATATTCTTATTAGAAATAAATCAACAAAGAATCGTTACCCAAGTACTTGCGGAATAGTACTTGGGATTGAAATGACAAAGTTTGGTGACTCCTCTCTAAGCTCGGGCTAAGTCGAGCACAACTTTAGAGCTCATTGAGCTATCTCAGAACTAAGTTGTATTTGGAGGAGTGAAAAGATGGCTTGCGTGTATGTATGTTTTACAATTCACAATCTTAATCTTTTCACTCCATCTCTTATGCTATTTATACATGTATGATATTTGACTCTTTCCTAAGTGACAACCGACATCATCTGTAAGACAAAATCTTGATGTATTTTGTCTCATTCAAAGACTATTCTAGGTAAGAGACAAGACTACTTTCCTAAGTTCGGTGATGACACCGAGCACGATCTTTGCCATTCGGGTAAAGTTGAATTTGGTTGATAAGGAGTTCGTCTTATCTCGATTCAAACTTATCCCACCTTGTCCCGCTCTTTCTTGATCTTTACATCCTTGATCTTCTACTTGAGTTTGTCTTGATGTAAGTAGTTGGAGAGGAGTCTTAGGGATTCAATGAGTTATTGTCATCACTCATGAATCCACCATCTTCTTCTTGACTCGATCTTCACCCTTTAAGTTCCGCCTTCCTGAGTGGAGAGACTTTTTCTTCGCCTCGTACTGGGTATCCTGAAGATGACTCACTGAGAGACTATGCACTCAATGACCTGTTAGTGTTTAACGGACTAAACACTTGGGCTATTTTCTATTCAAATCCTCAATTAAGGGGTTTGGGTATTTACTGAACCCAACACACTTCATCTTCAAATAGTGTTGTTCCCTGTTCACTATCGTTTAAAACAGTTTAAGTTTATAAAACAAGTTAAAAGTGAACTATGACTGAAATTAACATAAAGAAAACACACTAAGTAATTTTCAACATCATATTCTTATTAGAAATAAATCAACAAATAATACGTTACCCAAGTACTTGCGGAATAGTACTTGGGATTGAAATAACAAAGTTGGGTGATTCCTCTCTAAGCTCAGGCTAAGTCTGAGCACAACTCTTAGAGCTCACTGAGCTATCTCAGGAACTAAGTTGTATTTGGAGGAGTGAAAAGATGGCTTGCGTGTATGTGTGTTTTACAATTCACAAGCTTAACCTTTTCACTCCATCTCTTATGCTATTTATACATGTATGATATTTGACTCTTTCCTAAGTGACAAGCGACATCATCTGAAAGACAAAATCTTGATGTATTTTGTCTCATTTAAAGACTATTCTAGGTAAGAGACAAGACTACTTTCCTAAGTTCGGTGATGACACCGAGCACGATCTTTGCCATTCGGGAAAGTTGACTTTGGTTGATAAAGACTTCGTCTTATCGATTCAACCTTTCCCGCCTTGTCCCGCTCTTTCTTGATCTTTACATCCTTGATCTTCTACTTGGTTTGTCTTGATGTAAGAAGTTGGAGAGAATCTTAGGGATTCGGTGAGTTATTGTCATCACTCACCGAATCCATCATCTTCTTCTTGACTCGGTCTTCACCCTTTAAGTTCCGCCTTCTTGGTGGAGAGACTTCTTCTTTGCCTCTTCTTGAGTATCCGAAGGCGACTCACCGAGAGACTATGCACTCGGTGACTGTTTGTGTTAACGGAATAAATACTTGGGCTATTTTCTATTCAAATCCTAGATTAAGGGTTTGGGTATTCTTGAACCCAACAGTCTCCCCTATTTGGATATACAAATAGCCTAAGTGGTTGATCGATGTAAGTGAGCAAGAGGCTTCTTCTTACACCGAATGTACTAATGAATACAATAAGGAACACCGAGTAAATGAATAAAACATACATCGTTTATTGATCGATTACATAGTTCCTATCACTAGTACAAAAGATAAAACAAAATGATGTCAATCCGGATGGATTCCCAATGCTTCAAGCTTGACCTTCTTGGTGATGAGTGTTTCCTGTCGGGATGGTCTCGATCTTAGCATTCGGTCTTGTAAACCCGACGTTCTTTGGGGATTGGATCCGAGAGGCCACGGAATATAGTTGATCATTGCGCCCACTCCACCTGATCAATGTCACTCCATCTTTGAAATGCGGGGTTCCATAGACATCAATGTGGAATAGCCCTCTTCGAGCTCTTCAATCACTAGACAGTTCACAAAATTTACACCCTCGAGCGGTTCTCTATTGCATTCAAGGCCGAGCACTTTGATCTCGGGTTGAAATCAACTCTTTTCCTTTTGCGGTGGAAGTTTGTGGTTGAGATCCTTGAGGTGCGATCAAGGTAGGTGAATTCTCGGTTGGTGGTGCTTCCTCGACCTTTCATATCTTTTGCTAAGCATCTTCATCGACTCCTTGACCACCTTATTTTGCTTCTTTCCAATGATCGGACCAAGTTCATCAAGTTCGGTGATCCCAAAGTCACCGAATTTTAATGGATCATGAACCTCAAAGTGTCTTTGTCATCCCTCTGTAAACATTCATAGCCAATGGTTTGGTGTTGGGAATGATTTTGACATCGATGATTTTTTCAGGAAGCCTTGGTGGTCATTGTCGATTGTATTCTTTAATTACGCTTTGCACGAGAGCTTGATTTTCTTTCTCTTTTCTTCATCGAGCTCTCATTGCGACCATTTGAGCGACTAAGCTTCCATGAACTTCATCTGCTGACCCTTTTGAGCTTGCTTGCATCTATTCCCACATTTTCGACTTCTTGGCAATCACTTTGGTCAATGCCTCCTTAGTCTTCTTTTCATCCTCGACTTGTTTCAATTTCCTCTCTTCTTTAGCAAGGTGTTTGGTTAGGCGTTGAGGTGAAGAGGTATTCGATGTCACCAACTTTGTAGGGAATCTTCTCGGGCTCGATGGTAGTCGGTATGCCTTTGCCCTTGTCTGTCACGAGGAAGATGATGCAATAATGGGAGGTGGTGTTGTCATGATTGGTGTTAAGGCCGGTGTTGTTGTTGTTGCTTGAGGTGGAAGTGATGAGATTGGTACTGCAGAGGCGGTGTTGAAGATGATGATGTTTGAGCTGCTGAGGCGGTGGTGTTTGCTCCCCTCGGTGTGAAGAGGAGTTTCTTGATATTCTCCCCTCAACTGTTGCCGTAGCGTCGGTGAGGGCAAGAGTTGGAGTAGGTCTTGAGGGGACCGACCGGCTTGACCTTTGAAGGCTGATAGATTTCGATCATCATGGCCTTTATTTCGAAGTATCTGCTTGAAGACCGGTGACCTTTTCATCCAAGTTCGCATGAGATAACTCCAAGCGGTCATTCGTGGACCAAGATTCCAAGCCATAGAAGGCGAGGCTGAGTCAAGGTAGCTACACGAGTGTTCGGTGAGTCCATGGTGATCGAAGAGTCAGGCGAAGTTTGAAGACCACGAACATTTGCGGACTTGAGCATCTCTATAAGGTCGGTGAGCTCGATGAATTTTTGCATATGCCTTAGTGGCCTCCAACACTTTGGCATTGGCGCTGGGTCTTCTTTGACGTCCCCGATTTCATCAATCGTAACCCCAACTATCGAAGATGCTTGAGGAACTTAACCATGTGTTCATCCAGGTTGACAAGATGGTGGTACATAAGATCTCGTGCTCATGAACATTTTCGTTGAAGGTGAGCACATCGGATCTAAGGTCGGTATGTGGCGGCGACTTGATGTGTTGATCCCAAACTGCTCAAGAACCCGAAAACCCTCCTTGAAGCCCTCTTGATCCACTTAACGGTTGTCTTTCGGTGAGTGGAAGAACATTGTCAAACCTTTTGAATTCGTCGAGTGGAGGATGAGGTGAGTCATTGTCTTGATTTGAAAAGGTGACTCGATCGAGCACATGGATCGGTGAGGCTCTTGTTCGGTTTGAACCTCGGCGTCCACTTCTTCTCCTGGCGATAAGATTTCTTCATCACTTTCGGCAAGGTCATCATCGATTTTAGCAACTCGGAACCTCGACAGATTTAACAAGGGAGTGGGAATGGGTTCCATATCGTGGTGGTATTGATCCTCCGAGTCTTTGTCCCCGTGGACCCCTCGGACACCGGTGGGAGTTTCCAGCGTCTTCTCGGGAGTCGAGGATTGGTTTTGGGTTCCGTATCGGTGGGTTGTTCCTTTCCTCCGAGTCTTTGTCCCCAGTGACCCCGAGACACTTGGTGGGTATTTCCAGTGCCTTTAGCGAGTCGGTGAATGTTGTATCCCTATCGGTGGGTTGTTTGTTTCCCCAGAGTCTTTGGGATCGATCGGTGTGCCCTCGGACAAAGGCTTGGATTTGCTAATGTCATCACCGGGCGAGGTGGAAGCGCTCCCCTACCGGTGGGGTTGTTTGTTTCCTCTAGATCTTGGGGAGTAGTAGGTGTGACCAAGGGCACCGACCGTGATGTATCAATGTCCTTCGTTGTCACGGGGTGGTTGTTGCACAGTCGGTGGGTGTCTTTTTGGTCTCGGGCTTTTGTGCCTCTTAGGCGGTGCTCCTGAAGCCTCGGGGCCCCGAGACTTTGGTTTAGTCTTAGTCCCGATCTGAGACTTCCCTTTCTCTTTTAAGAGCGGGGTTTGGAGACATCGATCCCTCACAGTTGTTCTGACAACCATATGGGCCGTCAATTCAATAGGTGTGACAAGGGATGGGTCCTTTTGAAAGTTTGAAGGACTCGGGATGCCGTAAATTTCAAATTTTTCATCACGAGTATAATTGGCACCGATGAACGATTGTAAAGCACAAGAGACAAACCTAGGATACGAAATATACTTAGTCCTAGTTTTGCTCTGTAGCTTCGTTACAAGATCACTTGTAAATGATCTCCCTATGTCGAAAGTGACCCCATTCATCGAGCGGTATGCCATCATCAATGAATAGAGTTAACTTGTTCGGTGGATGAGTGGTTCCCGCCGAGGACACGAATCACAAAAGTGAAAAGGATCCTCCAAGCCACGGGAATGAACTTTTAGTGGTGGGGTCTTGTCCAAAATGTGGGATCCAAAACGATTTGTTTTAACCCATCCTTCACCGTGGAAGGTTCGGGATGGGCTACATAAACACCTTTGTTGTAATCTAACCTGTTGAAGTGCAAAAGTTTTGTAATCCGGGGTGTATTGTTGCCCCATTAAGACGAACGATGAGATACTCCCGAGTGGTCTAAGGTTATTCTCATCGATTGAAGGTGTCGGGTCAAAGGCTTTAGCAGATTGCCCAAAACTCCACGAGGTAGTTTGGGTACACCACCGAGGACATTTACAAAGGCCGTTTTGAGTGGGCGGTTGAATAAAAATTTTACAATGTCTTTATAGGTTGGGACATTTTCGGGGTATTCAAAATTGCCTATGACATTGTTTCTTTTGAATTCAACGTTAGTGAGATCCCCTACCAATCGAGAAGCAAATGGAGAGATTGTGTTCTAGCCATATCTTTTAAAGAAGTTTTAGGGTTTTAAAAAAGCGTTTGGCAAGAACAATCAAAATGTTTAGATCTCTCTAGTTTGTGATGAAAAACTTTGTAAATGTTTACAAGAAATGTCTTCCAAAAGAGGTTTTGAAGGTTTGAGAACACACAAATATTTCGGATTTGAGAAAAGATTTTGTGAGTTTAATTGCGAAATTGATTTGTGTGTGTTGTTTGTGTTGAAGAAGAGGTATTTATAGAGTGATAAGAGGGTGTTTTGTGCACAAATGGAAATATTAAGAGTCGGTTTTGAAAGACTCTTGAATTTCCACATTTAATGCTACCACTCCATTACCCGATAAAAATCCCGTTTTCAAGAGAGCGATTCTGTATGCACGATAAAAGTGCACTTTGCGAGAGATAAAATATCAATTTGATATTTTTGTGAGAGCATTAAATGCCAAGTGGGATGACAATAAGACAAAGAGACATATATTCCTTTATTAAATTGGCATAGTTACCAACCTAGGACATTAAAGTAGCGATACTTGGACCATTTAGTTACTCATTCAATGCTCTTTGTCAAGTGTCGGGGACCACGAATGAGTCTTACTCATTCGGTGAGAGGTTTATTAAGGGTTTTCGGGAGGATGAACCATTTGAGAGAACTCACCGAGATTGGTTTTCGATACTTGACTTTCAATGTCAAGCATTCCCAATTCGACTTTCGGTCTCACGAAGGTAGGTTCATCCAAGGGTTTGGTGAAGATATCGGCCATTGATATTCGGTAGGGATGAAATGAAGTTCTATGTCTCCTTTCATTATGTGATCCCGATGAAGTGATATCGATATCAATGTGTTTGGTTCTTTGGTGGAGGACGGGGTTGTTGGAGATTGCAATTGCACTAGTGTTATCACGAGAAGATGGGCACCATTTTGTAATGGATGTCATAGTCACTAAGTTGACTTTTCATCCATAATACATTGGCACAACATCTGCTGCTGACTACATATTCGACTTCACCGAGGACATAGCCACCGATTGTTGCTTCTTTGCACTCCAACACACCGTTTTCCTCCAAGAAATTGGCAGGACCACGAGGTACTTTTTCATCCATGTTGCGGCCAAAGATAATCGAATCGAGTAACCCTTGAGATCAAACCACGAGCATATTGGATAATATAGTCCAAGGTTTGGGGTTCCTTTCGGTACACAGTATTCTTTTGGCTGCGGTGAGGTGGGATTCTTTGGGATTGGGCGATATCTTGCTATTAGACAGATGAAAATTGTATGTCCGGTCTAGTAGCGGTTAGATACATCGATGAGCCAACAATCCCTCGAAATGAGTTTGATTGATGATTTGCCGGTGAGATCGGGTCCAAGGTTGTTAGGTGGGACCATTGGTGTCTTCACCGAGGCATAGTCAAATATCTCATATTTCTTCAAGAGATTTACGGTGTATTTCTCTTGGTGATGGATATACCTTTATCGGTTGCACGATTTGTAGTCCAAGAAAGTAAGTAAGTTCCCCATCATGCTCATTTCAAACTTCTTTGTCATTAGTTTTCAAACTGTTTGCAAAGTTTGTAGTTTGTTGAGCCAAAGATGATATCATCAACATACACTTGGACTAGTATCACATCTGTTGGGTTCTATAGACAAACGATTGTGTTGTCTATATTTCCTCGACAAACTTGTTTTGTATGAGGAAGGCCGAGAGTTTCATACCATGCCACGGGAGCTTGTTTAAGTCCATAAAGGGCTTTGTCAAGCTTCGAGACATAGTCGAAAATTCACTACTCTCAAAGCACGGAGGTTCTTGAACATACACATCTTCCTTGAGATCGCCATTTAAGAATGCACTTTTAACTTCCATTTGGTAGACCACGAAGTTCATGTATGTTGCATATGCAAGGAAGATCTGATGGCTTCCATTCTTGCAACAGAGCAAATGTCTCATCATAGTCAATGCCTTCTTGTTGTTGTATCCTTTGGCTACAAGTCCGGCTTTGTTTTTAATGACGATGCCGTTTTCATCGGTTTGTTTACGAAAACCCACTTCATTCCTATGACTACTACATCCCGAGGACATTTGATCAAGGTCATGACCTTGTTTTTATCAAGCTGTTGCAATTCTTCTTGCATAGCCTAAACCCGGCTTGGGTGTTTTAGAGCTTGATGACACTTTTGGGTTCAATGTCGATAGGTAATCGACATATAGACATTCATTGGTGAAGCTGCGGTTAGACTAGCGACCATGCTTCTAGTGAGCATGCCTCGGTGGGTTCACCAATGATGTTTACAAGCTCAATGTCACGAGATCTTGTCCACTTACTTTGTGGTGCAGGATCCGAGCTTGAAGATGTCACTGGGAGTTCGGATGTGAGTTCGGTGCAAGAGCCACAGAATCATTTAGAACATCTGTAGAGATGTCTTGATCGAGTTGAGGATCATGAGTTCTGTGTTCTGATCATTTGGATCATTGTTACTTATCCCAAGAGACGGATGATTATCAATGAACTCATTGATGGTTGGTTGGGGTAGGTTGTGGGGTAAGACATAATATGAGATGTCGACATCGACTTGATATGAGGAATTGAGTCGATGTTGTACTCATCGAGGAGGATATCTTGATGAGTTATCAATTCCTATTTCCTCCATTGAGGTGTTAGTGAACTTGATGCTTTCGGTACTTTCATCAAAGGTAACATGAAAGGTTTCATCAACTTGTTGTCTCCTTGTGTTAAAAACCACGAAGGCTTTGGAGATCGGTGAGTAGCCTAAAAGTATCCATCATCGACTTTTGCATCAAACTTGCCTAGATGATCCTTGTGGTTGTGAATGAACACAGGACATCCAAACACATGAAAATAGGCGATGTCGGAAGTCTACCTTTGAAGATCTCATATGGGGTTTTATTATGTCTTTTGACAATGATTGACTGTTTTGAGTGTAACAGCGGTTTGATTGCTTGATCCGAAATGTTTTGAGATGGTGAGCCATTTAACATAGTTCTAGCGACCTCAATGAGAGTTCTGTTTTCCTTTCAAAGAACCCCATTTTGTTCGGGGTATAAGGAGATGAGAAATTTTGAGAAATTCCTTTTCATCACGAAACTCTCAAGTTCTTGATTTCGAACTCGATGCCATTGTCGATTCGGTTTGTTTAACAATAATGTCATTACGGTTTTCAATCTTCACGATGAATGACATTATTGTATCATTGCTGACTCTTTTGGAAAGAAAGTATACCCAAGTGTATCTTGAGAATTCATCAACAATGACAAGTGTATACTTCTCATCTTTGGATTGATCCGGGGCCGACGGTCCAAAGAGATCCATGTGCGGGAGGTGAAGGCGACTTTGATGGAGAAATTTTGTTTGGTTTTGAATGATGCTCGTGGTGTTTACCCTTTTCACAGGCGAGCATGGTTTGTCTTTGCAAAGACCGGTGATGGTAAGCCAAGGACCTTGTTTTGTTTTGCCAAGTTGTTGAGGTTTTGAAGTTTAAGTGTGAGAGTCTCTTATGCCACGCCCAATTGATAGTTTCGATGGCTTTAGCAAAGAGACACGTTCCATCTTGGGAGAGAGTTGACATGTCAAGCACATAAACATCATCTCTCCTAGGAGCTATCAACACAACTTCCTTGTTGGCATTAAAATGGTACCTTGTTTATCATTGAATTGTACAATGAATTTTGCATCACATAGTTGGTGACATCGATGAGATTGTATTTGAGACCGTTGACATAGGCTATTCTAGAAAACTATTCCATTGCGGTTCTTGAACCATAACCTTGATGGGACATGATGAGTTATCACCAAATACTACCTTGGGCCTGGTTCCTTTACATACTTGTGCGAGATATTCCTTCACACCGGTCATGCTTCTTGAGCATCCACCGTCTAGATGCCAAATAGGCTCCTGGCATGTCTCTGCACAAGTAGTAAACTAATTAGTTTCTCTTCGTGACCCACTTACTAGTGGGCTTGGATCTCAAGGTCTCTTTGAAATTTGCAATCGACTCATGGTCGATGGTTGTGTACATGGTGCTACCACGGGTTTTGCATTTAGAGGCGAGGATGACTCGGTGACTACGGGTTGTTTGGAATTTCTCCTTGCATGAATGATCTTGTCATGTTGGGATGTCTCATGAGTGGATTACCGCATATATCACAAAGATGTATTCATGAGACAATCATCCCGATGATGATCATTAAACCCACAATGAGGCACAGAGGAAAAGGTTTTGCTCTATTCTTTGGAGCGGTTTTGGAGGATGAAGCATCTTGATGACCAACTTTGGTATAGTTTGCTTGGTGACATCTTGTAGATGATCGCGATCTGTGATCATCCTTTTGCGAATCATGCAAAAAGGATTCTATAGCGATTGTCGATGGTATGGTGGTGTAATGACACACTCACACTTTTTTTGTTTTGGAGATTGACTTAGACTTTGAGGAACTGGAGGAAGGCGACTTTGTCTCCTTGATTGGTTCGGGGACCTTTTCAATGGATTCCATTTTTGATAAGCTTCCTCACAAGTTCGATCGATTCTTGGATTTGGTCGACTTCGGTGGGGACGAGAGGATGATGAAGTCTCGGTGGGAGTAGACTCTTGTTGGATTAGTTTTGCTTGTTTTTGTAGGATGGTTCTACCACGTCCGGACCTTTCTTTTGGTGAATGAGGATTGAATTGTAGTGGAGTAAGCTCGAGCTTGGGCGGCACCACGAAGAGGTTTCGGTGGTGGGCGTTGCTTGAGATTCGCTTGAGACTCGAGATGTGTTCGATCTGGCCGGGCACATCGAGAGTCAAGCATGCTCTTTAGAGCTTGACTTTCGAGCTCTAGAATCCTTCCGAATCGAAGTTTGGAAGCTTACTCTCGGGATTAACTCGTTCAATCCATTCACCGGAATTGGAATCACCAACATACTAGTAATCATGCCACCGACACAAATGGTTTAGGAGGCGATCTTTGTTGAGAGAGTCGGGAGATGATTTTCACCTATGACTCTCTTCTTGCTCTTGGGGCTCCCACGACATCAAAGACCACAGGATTCTTAGCGGTCCAACTATTAAGAATATCATTTGCCTTTTAAGTTCATCTTGAAGATTCGATTTCTTTTAACTAGTTCGGTGTTTTGAATTTGCAAAGTGACGACCTCAAGCTTAGCTTGTTTTAAAATAAGCAATTCATCCCTACACTTATTCAATTCAAACCTTAACTTGTTGTACTTAGAAAAAGATTCGGTCTTTGCTCTTCTACAAACTTAAGGTCAACATTTAGATAATTCATATAAGGCGCCAATCGAGTCATCATCCATAGAAAGTAAAGTGTTTACCTTCTTCATTGTGATGTTGACCCATTCCCGTTCCTAGCATGATTCTTCCCAACAGCTAGCTTGTCTTCTTCTCGAGAGAGCCATTAGAGCACCGACATATACCATTTCATCATCCGATGAGATTGGCTCTTCATCGATCAAAGGTTTCAAAGAACAAGGCCTTTGTTCTTACCACCGCATGATTGAACATTTTTGTTGTTTCGAGGGTGGCCTCAAGCAATGCAAGCTTAGCTTTTGCTTTCTTATACTTAGCTTCATAATCAATGGTTTTGTTAAGATCGATTTGTTTTGAACATTTTGATGAGGCCGATAGATTTTTGGTTGAAATTTGCTAAAGCAAGACCGATTAGATCACGATGGTTTGTAAGAGGTTGAAATTGTTTTGAAAAATGTCTTTTACAAAATGGCCTCTTTTATGACACTTATAGCATTCGGTGTCTTGATTGCTTTAGCAGTTGAAAACCTTTGTTTCTTTTATAAACCTTCGAGAGTTAGCGAGTGCCCTTTCTGAAATTCACATTCGGTCACTTAGGTACTCTCACTTGATCTCTCATCGGGCTCATCATCCGAGTTTTCTTGGAAATCTTGAACTACATTGTTAGAAAAGCGGTTGATATTGGTGATGAGGTAGTGGTCGGGGACTTCTTGACTTCGAGACTTCTTTAAGTCGGTATCGTCTGCATGATGAGGTTTTCCTCATAGACAAATTTCCATAAATTTCGGGAAGCTCAAGAGTTTGGATATGATTAGCATTCACGAGTCCCCGAGAGAAATTCAACCACTTCTCGGGGAGGCTGTTTACAAAACCAACATTGATTTCATGCTTAGACAACTTAACACCATCATTTGAAAGTTCATTTAAAAGAGTTTTGTATCCGGTGTAAGTTTGAGATAGAGTTTCGAGTCCTTAGCCACGAAGGTGTTATACTCAAGTTTCGGGTCCATTATCCTGTTTTCCTTGGTATCGATGGTCCTTCATGACTATGAACTAGGTCATCCTGTGTTTGCTTAGCGATTACTACGACTTATAAAGACTCCATAATATCGTCGGAACACAAGATATTATGATACTTTTGAGTCTTTGGTCTGGTTGACCACTCTCCTTTCATCCAGGTCCACCGAGCTTGAGTTTGGGCAACCCTTGAGATCTTTGGGACAAATGGACCTTCATTTATACACTTGATATAATAAGGTTCCATCCCATCGAATAGCAAAGCATTCGCTTTTTCCATTTGTTGAATTTGCCAACTTCAAGTCTAGGGGCAACAATGAATAAGCTCCACCCTTTTATCGACTAGTTGGGGTACATCAATTTCGACCATTTAGGATCCTAATTTAAAACTTTTAGAGCTACCTAAAACGAGTTTTATAATTAGCCTTGCTCGATACCACTTGTTGTTCCCGTTCACTATCGTTTAAAAGCAGTTTAAGTTTATAAAACAAGTTAAAAGTGAACTATGGTGAAATTAACATAAAGAAAACACACTAAGTAATTTTCAACATCATATTCTTATTAGAAATAAATCAACAAAGAATCGTTACCCAAGTACTTGCGAATAGTACTTGGGATTGAAATAACAAAGTTGGGTGATTCCTCTCTAAGCTCGGGCTAAGTCCGAGCACAACTCTTAGAGCTCACCGAGCTATCTCGGGAACTAAGTTGTATTTGGAGGAGTGAAAAGATGGCTTGCGTGTATGTGTTTTTACAATTCACAAGCTTAACCTTTTCACTCCATCTCTTATGCTATTTATACATGTATGATATTTGACTCTTTCCTAAGTGACAACCGACATCATCTGAGAAGACAAAATCTTGATGTATTTTGTCTCATTTAAAGACTATTCTAGGTAAGAGACAAGACTACTTTCTTAAGTTCGGTGATGACAGAGCACGATCTTTGCCATTCGGGGAAAGTTGACTTTGATTGATAAGGACTTCGTCTTATCGATTCAACCTTTCCGCCTTGTCCCGCTCTTTCTTGATCTTTACATCCTTGATCTTCTACTTGGTTTGTCTTGAAGTTGGAGAGGAATCGTTGGAGATTGTCATCACCACCGAATCCATCATCTTCTTCTTGACTCGGTCTTCACCCTTTAAGTTCCGCCTTCGAGTGAGAGACTTATTGTCATCAGTATCCTCGAAGACGACTCACCGAGATATGCCATCGGATAAATACTTGGGCTATTTTCTATTCAAATCCTAGATTAAGGGGTTTGGGTATTTACTGAACCCAACAAATAGGTGATAAACGCCTTTCTTCGTAATCAATTATGACAATAAGAATGACCATGAACCTGTTAAGAACAAAATTCCAAACTCCTTTTGTGTGTGTACCAAATAACATGTGTGTGTGAAACCATCACCATACCATGAATGCACTAGCGTCTTGATTTGATGATACTACCAATCTTTGTTGTCCAATCTTAGTTGACAAATAAATAAACGTAGTACCAGTACTAAAATGTAAAGATAACACCGACCCACATGACTAAGTTGACCAATCAAAAACCATGTGCATGTATAAATATTTTGCTCCCACCGTCCATATGCCATCTACCATGATAATGAAGAAACCAAATCATTCACGCTTGACCACTGACCCATGTGTACCAAAGAGAATTGCACAAGGAACACAATGTTAGGTCACTAGTTTGACAACACAAGCAACATAGAAAGAAATAGAGAGGCGGATGAACAAGATTCACACACACACACACAATAGTAAAGACGATTTAGGCGTAGATGTATGTGAAAGAAATAACTTGAACAACCAACCCTCAAGTGAGGGTTTACATAAGGTATTTATAGGAGGAAAGCTAGGGCAACACTCCTAGTTTCCATCCTTTCCTTAATGGGCTTGGGCCTAAGCTCATGGGCCTTCTACACAAGCTTAAGGCTAATAACAAACATAAAGGCCATAATAAGCTACCTATTACATAAGAATAACTAACACTTGAATTATAGTTTAGGAGTGATTCCAACAATCTCCCCCTCAAGTGTTGGTGATGAACGGTGAAGGCGTTGATGTAATAGTAGCTCGACGTCTTCGACATTCTTCTTTCTTGTGAGAAGAATTGCCTTGATTCGAACAATCTCCCGGTGTTGAGAAATTGTCTTCTTTGAACGGTTATGCTTTGACGTCATCTTTAACTTTGTTCTTTGATCATTGTTCTTTGTGATGAAAGTGATAGTATGTTGTTGTCTCGCATCAAGTCTCGCCTCGGTGCCTTGTTTGCTTTCTGATGTCTCCACGCCATTCTTCAACATGCTCACACGCTCTTTGACGTTGGAATTCGAGATTGATGAAGTTCTTTAAGTCTTTAACTTTGTAGATTCTTTGATTTGTTGAAGAATCATTCGATCGTTGTGTTGCTTTTGGATAGAACTTCCATTAGTGATGATGTTGGCGTGAGCATGAGAAGAATCTGCACGATCATCCCGCTCCCGAGCTTCCATAAGAAAACATTTCAAACGGTTAGTAATAAGCGATTCCGCACTTACAAGTTTGAACTTCGAGAATGTTAACAACATAGTGTGAAAACACAACTCTAATTCTTACAAAGGCCGCTCTGAACTGAGTCCCACAAGTGAGATAACGCGATGTACCGTACATCTACATTCGAGATGAGTCGAGGTACATCAAGCATCACCTCACGATCAGACCGCTTGAGACACACTAAGCGTAATCCACGAGGAGTTACCGAAGTGACTGCTTGTGGTGTTTGATGTTGACCACGGCGGGAGTTTCCATTCAATCACCGAGGATCGAGTTGTGAACCTCTCATAAATGTTCTCGACAGTTGCTAAGATCTGTGAAGGACTCGATATGAACCATCGATGATCTTATTAGGTGATCAACAAGTGATGAAATGTCAAGTGTTCCTAAGAGATCTTTTGATGAATCTCGTGGCTCTAGACTCAATAGTGTGTTTTGGTTTTCCCGAGCGGAGACTAGGGAGAGGTCTCCTTCTTCAATACCAACATCTCTAAGAGAAAGCCAATAGTTTACGTAGGGTTCCCCGTGAGAATGAAACAAGCTTCCGATGAGAGAAACTTGAGTGGCTAAGAAGGTTTAGTGCATGCGCCATCGGGTCCATGACGACTTTTAATCTTCAATACCGGTGTCACTAAGTGACAATCGGTATATGAATTGAACCCGATTATGCGCCTAAGTTGAATAATTTGGAGGGCTATTTCTTTTCACCCTTTTCTTTGCATTTCTTTTAATTCTTCAACTCCTTCTTTCTCCGATTCTCATTTTCTCCTTTTATAATCATACCTAAGGACTTCTTAGTACTAACTATTTGTGATGTCCTTGGGTAGATCCCTCCGACTCAAGCGGATCATAGGACGGTTATTCTAACCTTAGTCACCTTATCACCCATGACTAACCTATGTTGTCATAAAACCATTTACTTGAAAAATCTCTCACAATGTTTGTGAATGAAAACATTTTGAACCATCGTTGAGATAAGATTTTGCATAAATACTCCCCTCCACATGTCTTCAAGAGTTTTAACGGTTATTTGCACAATGAGGAAAGAGCGCACTTTTGAATTGATCCACTCAAGATAGACAATCCTCATGAGACACGGTTACATTGCATAGTTAAAGAGTTACATTGTCGCCTTTTAGGTGACAACTAGCTCTAATAACTACCTTGAAGGTGTAGACAAACCTCGAAAGGTTGTCAAACCCGTCAGAGTTCATGTCTACCAAGAGTTTCTCGAATGGTATATTCTACTCGGACAAGTCCTTTGCGAGACACGTCCCGGACAAGTCTTTTCGAGTTACTAACAGTTTAGTACCGTCAATTCGTAGGTTAAGTCTATTACACAAAGATTCATTTGCATTTACACAACATATTTCTTATCACATAATTTTCTCCCCCTAAAAAATGGCATATCAAATGTTATTTTTGAAAAGTTGACAATAAATATGACCATTTAGAGTGTTGCGGGAAGATGACCACTATGAACAATTTGTGAACAAAGTTTTAACGCAAATACTCCCCCTCAACAAGTGATATAAACGGTTGAGGTTTTGAAAATCATATGGGGAAGTATTTGTTCTTTTGAGCAAAACCTTGAAAAGTGAAAGGTTTGAAAGGTTTTACTCAAAAATAAGGAGCTTTCGCTCCTTTTATAAGGATTGTGGCACTAAAGCGTACCACAGGGTCCTTTCTTGACAAATACGGGTTGTACACTGTTATGTGTGCACAAACCATAATAGGGAAAAGATGAAATAAGTATGAAACAAATTAACCTTTCCCCAATAGACGATGTTTCTAAATTAGCTTCCCCAAACTGATAACTGTCTTTAGCGATTTGAAACTTTGATGGAGTCTACATTTCCTCTAACTTTTGAAGGTTTCAATGCGCAAATAAATTTGTAGATGAGCAAGAAACCACACAAAGAAAATCGACTAATTGCGGAAGATCCGTTCGAGGGTAACATGCCGTAAATCAACAAGATCTTCTCGCGTATGTAGACGCATCACACCAAACAAACTACGAAAGATGAAATGATACGTCTTTCCACGAATGTTGTGGTCTTTCTAATACACATCACCGTGAATATGCAATAACTCGATACCAAGACCGTCTGTGAGGCATCATAACATCATATTTGGGTAACTTCACACAAGATTACCCGTGAAAGTTGAGACGATAACACTGAATTAAGACGTTTGAACTACAGATCGTCTCATTTCTTCGCCCTAATTGAAGAAATTCAAGAAGGCATAGGGTTTTTGCAAGGAAGCACGTGGAAAAACAAAAGAAGCAAAGGACGCCTATACTCTCTCCCCCTTGATGTTTTCAATGAATCGGAATCATACACCACGTATGTTGATGATGAATTGAAGACAGCGAAACCATGTATGAGGAGACAGTGAAACCATGTATGTCCAAGCAATCGAGCAAGTGTGAAGTCCCATAAATATATCGTGAGAATCAACTGCTGATAAAACATCTCTGTTCATTATGTTGATCATCAGTTGTGTCATTGTTGTTGGAAGTAGTTTGATCTTCTGTTATAGAAGATTCGGTTGTTGTTGTAGATTCAGGTGTATCTGAAATTAGAGTATTATCGGTTGTGCGGTGGAAACATTCGATACATCCAAGCACGACTTTTGGCGTAATCTTTAACCGGAGGAGCAAGCAATGTTTCCAATTCATGACGATTAAGTACAATGGTGGAACAAATGATGGATCATTAAACTTTAGACGGTGAGAAACGGGTCCTCTCAGTGTTGAAGTAGAAGCCATAGTCATGTACCGCATAGAAAAATAGAAGGGGGCAAGGAAGAGAAAACATGGATCCCCATGTAATCGGGTTCCGGATGTTAGAAGCATAAAGATGTAGTGTCAATTATCTTCTTGACACCGAACATGCTATTTTGATGATTTCCTTTCCCGCCTCGTGGATGGATGTTGTTGGTATCCCACTTGTTTTGGTGCAACTACTTAGTATCTTGCTCAGTAGGAATCCACCTAAGACTAATAGCTTTGAAAATCCTACCGTTGGTATCCATCTAAGGTTAGATCTAGGGGATGTTGAAACTTCTTTTGGGAAGAGTCTGCGTCTATATGGATCCACCTATTAGGTTTCGACAGCTTTACATTTAGATCAACGGGTTTATTTCTAACTGCTTGTTGAGTTAACTTAGGTTTTGGTTTGCTACTACGGTGGTGTTCGATAATACACTTGAAGGTGAGACACTAGGTCGTGAACCTAAGATTCCATCCTTTTGAAGAAGTGCCCTTTTCTAGCCTTTTCTAGATCATAGTTCTTGTATGTCATTTGAATCATATGAATTTTTAATTTTAATGCTCGGTTTAGACACGGTGTTCGAACTAATCCTAGATTTGCCAGAGTAGCCACATGTAAAGGTTGATGTAAATGTATAACGTAAACAGTATAATGAAACAGGTTTAATGTAAATGTAAGCATTATTCTTAGGCCGAGAATGTGGGTGACTGGTTTTATCAAATGATTATTCTCAACAACTTGGGAGGAAACCGTGGTTTTGAAGATTTTGAACGCTCGATTTAAATGCGGTTTGTTGTCTAACTACTGATTGTTTTACGAAGGTTGTAGAGACGATTTCCCAAGATTGGTGGTTTAGCAAAATTAGTATCCACACTCTTGTCGGCTAATCTTCTCGGTTGTTTTGTAAAGCAACATGTGCAAGCCCCTTTGCTTGAATTTGAGCCTTTAAATGCTCATTTTCTTTTACTAATGTATCCACACGATTACTTTGTTCATTTGAAAACCCACCATTGTGTTACGAAGAAAAGATTTGTTTTGTAGTTTAAGTTCAAGAGAGATGCAATGTGCCTCTAGTTTTGAAAAATCTTTATGAAACTAAGCAATGGTCTTTTGAGAAGAATGTTTTCGATTCAAGAGTTTGATTTGACGTTTCGTTGAATTGTTAACAAGTAAGGGCTCGATACATGAGATAGTTGTTCGACATTGTGCAACACACCGTCAACCTCTCCTTCATTACTAAATTCGGTTTGCTCGATGTTGTGTCGCATTTGCAATCGAGAATATGATCAACGATGATTGTACCTCGACCATCCATTCGTATCGCGTCATAGGTGGGTAAGATATCTTCCTCAACAATTTGTTCTTCGTCACAGTTGGGCTTGTCGTAGTTAAGTATGATATCTTCTCCAGATCTGCTTCTTTGTCATCCTCGCTTTCAATGCTACAACCTCATTGTCCGCATTACCAACAGCTTGCAATAATCACAACATTCTCAACGTCCATTTGAGCATTCCTTTCATGTACATCAACTCTTTTACCTTGCACGATCAAGGGATATCGGAATTTGATGATGTCGATGCTTCAATGCCGAGCGAGCCATGTATCCTTCTTTCAATGCCACAAATGGATCTTTATGATCAGAATCCATTTCACTCCCCTGCAGAAGAATCAAAGAGAGAAAAAGTGCGAAGTCGATATAGCACACAGAAGGTCGATATAGTGAATTTCAATTTCTCTCCAAAAAAATAATTTTGAAAAATTTTGACTCTCAAAATTTGATATTTACTATAAAATTCAATTCTAAGGTTGTAAGAAAATTTTGAGTTATGACAATTTTGACTCCAAATTTTACCCGAAAAATTTGAATTTGGGCCAAAAAATTTAAATTTTTGACCAAAATTTTCACAGTTAAACCAAAATTTGAATCTCGCGTAAAAGCGAACGTTTAGTCTCCTTGAAAAATTAAATTTTACTCATTTTTTTTTTTTTTTTTTTTTTGATAACTTGTGTTGATGGATCTTTGTAGTCGAATGAAACGATGTTGATGAAGTATCCTTAGGCGTAGAAATCACAATAAACCAAGTAGCACTTATCGTAAAAACACCAAAGTTACGGCGTAATGATGAGGAGTTACGTAGATTTAGCTTACGCGTAAGTATGGAAAAGACTCTAAAGTTATCGTAGACAAAAGTTAGGCGTGAAAGTTAGGCGAGGATTATCTTATGCGTAAGACTAGGCTTAGGCGTAAGATGAATCTTATGCGTGGGATTTCTGGCGTGAAGCTTATGCTTATGCGTAATTTTAGGGTTTTGTTTAAATGATCTTTTACACTATCACAAAGGCAAAAGATATCCAAAGTCGACGTATTTTCGTGCTTATCCAAGCAAGAAAACACATAGTAAACCACGAAAACGAAGATCAAGCCAAGGATAACCTTACGCGTAGTTTTAGGGTTTTGCTACGCGTAGGATTACTCGTAAATATGATTATGCTCAAAGTTGTTTCTAAACCGCCAGGTGATGAAATAGCTTCAATAACACCAAAAGACACAAAAGTGTGAAACTTGATGAACCAAAACTCTTAAAACAGTTACGCGTAGGATTTGATCAAGCCAAAGTTATGGAGACGCAAGTTAAGCGTGAGACCAAAACTCACTTCAAACAATACGTTCACTCAACTATTAGGCGATTGATACCACTGTTAGGTCACTAGTTTTACAACACAAGCAACATAGAAAGAAATAGAGAGGCGGATGAACAAGATTCACACACACACACAATAGTAAAGACGGTTTAGGCGTAGATGTATGTGAAAGAAATAACTTGAACAACCAACCCTCAAGTGAGGGTTTACATAAGGTATTTATAGGAGGAAAGCTATGGCAACACTCCTAGTTTCCATCCTTTCCTTAATGGGCTTGGGCCTAAGCTCATGGGCCTTCTACACAAGCTTAAGGCTAATAACAAACATAAAGGCCATAATAAGCTACCTATTACATAAGAATAACTAACACTTGAATTATAGTTTAGGAGTGATTCCAACACACAAGTAACACCGAACAGTAGTTAAGCTGCAAGTATCAGCACATGATCGCTATAAAATCCCATTCATCATCACAAAATAAACTCACGGACTCCTATCAGCCATGTACTAGAACCCAAGAAGCAAACAAGAGCAGTAGTAACGTCATTCGAGCTAGCAGTGGAAACGAGAAACACTAGCAATGGTAACTCGCATAACTAGCAGTGGTTCGAGAAGCTAACAGTGGAAACGAGCATGTAGCAGTGGTAACAACACGTGGAGCAGTGGTAACGTTTGAAGTAGCAGTAGCATAAAATCTTTGAAAGCAGTAGTAAGAATTTGAATCTGCTTCTTGTAAATCACATCACGTATTCCATGTCCAGTGCATCAAACCGACCAATGAGCTAAACACTCCCTGTGCAGCAGACTTCGACGATGAATAACTTTCACATAAAAGCTCAGATCGACGATCCCTTCGGTGAAAAGTTAGATGGGTATATAGAGAACGTCCACCAAAAATTTCGTCACGATCCAAAAGTTAACGAAAAAGTTATGATCGTTACAAAACAGTGCTGCAGAAGCATTACGAAAATTGTTGAAACTCGAATTTTTCTTCTTTTTTTCCAGAAACCTTGCGAAATCCTAGATATCAAGAGCAACCCGTTCTGAAACCACATGTTAGAGTCGATGCTCGAGGTTGTTTAGACCTTATCTAGGATTATCAATAAAGCACAAATAACAATGAACAATATGTATGCACAGTGGAATAAAGAACTTTTCAATGTTATTATATCAAGGTTTCGCCATCATCATGTGTTCTACAAAACACATCCACAGCCCCAATCCTAGATGATCAACTCTAAGACAGTTACACAACAGGGATCAATGATCCTTGGGGCTAAACACTACAAGTCGACTATTACCTAGTCTAGGCGTTTACATACTCACGCCCTAGACCTACACACACACACCTTTGTCTGATGTTTACATTGTTTGACACACTATTAAACCTAATTCCCTGTATCTCTTTATATAATAGAGATACTATGGTTACAAATGACTACAAGGGACTAAATAATAAATACTTCTTTAGCAAGTAGGTCCCTTGTCTTTCTTTGTTTTCATAAGTCCTTAATCTTTCATGTATTTTGTCATATCAACTCAAATAGAATTCCCAACATTACCCCAACAAAAGTTTCTCCTAACTGCCCCCGAGTCGCTTAACTTATTAAGAGACACAAGAACACCGAGTTCTGTTAATGGGTTGTTATGTTTTTGTGGTTTCTACATGAGATTTAGACTCAAAAACAACTAACATGGCTATTATTTGGAATCCTAGTATTAGGAAATGTGTTAGTATTGTTATCCCTAATGTGTTGAATTCACAAGACATCTATACTAATATTGCTTTTGGGGTTTGTCCTGATACTAATGACCCTAAGCTTGTTAAGATTAATGTTGTTCATATACCTAGTATGTGGGTGGTTGAGGTTTTTACATTAATTAAACGTGTTTGGAAAACTATGTATATGGGTACGCATTTAAATCATGTGATTTCACACCAAATCACGTTGTGTAGATAGGATTATTTATTGGCGTAATGTTGGTTTGGATGAAGGATCTAGGTCTAATTATAATAATTTGTTAGATTTGAAGAAGGAGAAGTGTGGTGAAGTGTCTATTTCAGAGAGATTGGCACATACACATCAATTTGTGGTGGCGAAGGTAAATGAGTCGTTTGGTTTGATTGAGTATTGTAATGAGGGTGGGATATCAGTTTTATCTTCTTTATCATTTATGTAGAAGTTGATCAGTTTCGGCACAAGTTACCTATACATGTTTTGGTTAAATCGCTTGACGACACTACATGATCCAACCATACAATGGCTTTATATTATTTAACAAATTACGTGTGTCGCAAAAGCATTCATTTACCTTCTTATCAATATTTTTAGCACCAAATATTGTATACCGCGTTATCTATTAATAAACAAGTTATAAACCCGTAATTTTGGGATTCAAAGACTAGGGTAATCGACAATTTCTTGGGAATAGTTGTAGACTTGTAAAAATTCTTTGAGGGTCTTATGTTTTCTTTTTTTAAGTATTAAGTCCATACGTTTTAATATGAAATGTTTTTATCTTTATGTTCAATCTATTTTTTTCTTTCTATTATTGAAACCCTTGGTTCATGTTAAAGTTGTTTAGTTTATCCGTTATAACACCAATAGCAGCTCGACGGTTGCCTGTATCAACATCCAAGCGAGTGAGTGTGAGGAGGTATCAATTAATATAGTTACGAAATTTATATACGAAACAACATTTTACAAAAGTTGCACAAGTGATAGAGTACATCCAATTGTATTGTCCCTAAATAGCTGCATTCAAGTAATCAGGGGCGGATCTAGCTTAATCACATGGTATACACGTGCATACCCTGTGTAAGTTTTTAGTAGTGTAAAAAAATGTTTTTTTCTCAAATGTGACTATAAAATGCACTTAAGTTTTATGAGTGCATACCCTTTAAAAGGCACGAAAAATATGAGTGCATACCTTAATCAAACTCATCAATGGTTGAAAAGAAAAAAATATATATATATATATATATATATATATATATATATATATATATATATATATATATATATATATATATATATATATATATATATATATATATATAATTTTGAAGCAGATTGGCAGGTGACAATATGAAGAAGAAGGAGGCAGATGAGGCAATTAGGTCAATTGGTCAATATTTTAATCTATGCGTGGCCAAATTGTTGTGATTTAAGATTGTGGACTTCTAGTTAATTATAAGGCCCAATATGCGGTATCAAAAAGATATTAAAGAAACAACAATTAAAGTATACAATTGCTTTATCCCTTTAGTTAAGATTGGCCAAATATAACAAGTGATGTCTATTCTTAACTAACCCATAAATTATTTTAGTTGTTTCAGCATTAGTTATGTCATTAGTCAATAATGATATTGAGGTGATGTTTGTTTATTAATAGACTCTGAATCTGAATCTCACTCGCACATTTGAATCTAAATCTGAGTCGGAAATGTCTTAATCTCAATCAAACAATATTGTTTTTTTTTCTTTTTTTTTAAAAAAAAAAAACGTCTGAATATTTATTAGTTCAACTAAAGGCATTAAGATGTTCCTTCCATGTCTGGTCCATTTAAATGTTTTTACTTCTCTCTACCTCTAAACGAAAAATAAAAAAACCAAACACATTTAACACCTAAAAGCTTTAAGTGACTAAGAGCTTTAGTCTATTATGAGGTTGTTAAGACTAAAAAAAAAATTAAAAAAAATTAAAAAACTAAGTTAAGTATAACTCTATACGATGTCATCAGTTAATAGACGGTAGTATGGTACCTGGTACCTCATATATGTTTTAGTCGAGACTTGAACTCGTCGTAATCTATTGATTAATAAGTCGCTAACATATCAATAGATCAAAAAGATCATAATAACCAATGTCATTATTATTTCTTAATCGTGGTGATATTTTAATTCTTGTAAATCAGTCACTAAAATTGTTTAATATCTATCATTTTAATTTATCAGCAAAAAACTCAAATGAGTATCTAGGTAACAGGTAGTATGTTATCATATAAATGCCCTATCCAGTTCTTGTTTATGGGTTTGTTATGGGTCAATTTAATGTGAATATGTCATGTCTTGTAAGTCGTCTTGTTGTGTAGTGTGTAAATATTCTTCAATTCTATTTAAAGATTGGTTCATTGTATAGTAGTGGTTAGTAAATATTGTTTTTTAGTTAAAAAATTCTATTCTTGCAACTGAGTATATAAATATAAACACTTTAATGAAGTATGTTTTTTCATTTGGTTAAACTAACTGTGATTATCTATGCTATCTATATGTGTATTTAGACATCTTTTTAAGAAGGGAAATTTGCATAAAAATGCATCATATTTGTCATTTTTATCAGATGTATGTATATTTTTTTTATCGTTGTACACCAACATTTTATATCGTCTTATTGTATGTATTTTGTGACCATTTTACCCTTAATTTTTCAAATTTTGAAGGTAAAATAGTCATTTTACATGAAAAAGATTTAAAAGGTTGGGCCACAACGATAAAAAATAGTCATACATACAACGATAAAAAAAACAAGATGACGTTTTATCGAATTAACTCTTTTAAGAACTTAAAAAATAAGAAAACTCGAAAGAACAAAAAAAAAATTCTCGTTAGGAGTATGCATCAATAATATTTAAAAGGATCGAAATTGAAAATGCTCAAATAAAAAAGCCTTTTAACTTCGATTCATTTTGTTTAAATGTAAACTCATTTTTATTTGAATCTAGTACAAACGTGTAAAAGAAAATTAAATCAAAGTTCAGAATTTCATTATTTTGCGGTATAAGTTGTGAATCATAAGTACAATTTTAATGAATCCATTTGATTAACTCGATTTTTTTTAAAAGCTGTAATTCATATTTGTAATTTATAAATTAGGTTTGTTCATAAAAAAATTATAAACTCGATTATTAATTGTTGTATACTATCCAATAACATTACAAATTATAAACAATGGCTTAATAACACCGTTTCAATTTCCTTGTCAATATAAGCATTCTCAATTAAACTAGATCTGAGTATAAATTTGTATTTTATATATCCTTAACTACCAATAGTAATAGCATCTGTCATTTGATGAATATTGTTTAATCTTTACAATTTTGTTCGGAGGGTGGGGGTATAGAAGGGAATTGATATGTACACATAACAACTTTGATTCATACACATAAATTAGCTATCTAAAGACTATTATGCCCTTATGTATCTTTTTACCCCTTTTTATTATGACATAACGTAAGTTGTTTATGCATCTTCCTTTCCAGTTACTCACTTTCGCCGCTACCAAACCCGATCAATTCCACTGTCACCCACTAATTCCTCGCACGCATATATGCAACTGACTTATTTATTTATTCATCCATTTCACATGAATCAATAACTATATATCATATATATATGTATGTACAACTGTAATCACACGTATTGTTCATCTAGCTAGGAATAATAAATGCCAAAAGAAAATTGATGGAACTAAAATTGCAGTTTGCTTCACTTTGGAAAATCATGAAAAGCAAAGATGCAATATTGTGCATAACTTGATAAATTAATTGAATAAAATTAATGTTTATACATACAGAATTGTCTACGAGCATCTTATATACAATTCAAACCTTCAATTCAATACGTGCATTATGTAATGAAGATCGTAAAAATGACGTGGTGATTCGGAAAGAAGTGACGTTAAATTGCAAGGTCTTTAACTTGTGGCGTTTGGGAAATAGTGACAACGAATCTGAGAACAGCACATAGAAAATATGTGTAATTGTCTAGCATAACACATTTAAAATCGAGAAAAATGTGATAGAAAGTTAGAAAGTTGTTAAGATTGAGAGAAGTAGACGATGGAATAACGAAAAAGGTGAGGGGAAGAAAAATAAAATGTTGATTTGCTGCAAGTTTTGAGAAGAAAGAATCAAATGATGTTAAATAAGAAGAAAGGGCATAACAGTCTATTCACAAAAGAATTTATGTGTATCGATCAAATTGCTATGTGTATATATCAATTCCCGTATAGAATCCTCATAGAATTAGAACTCTATAGTTCCTTTACTTGCACTGCACATCACGCAATTCTAGTCCAATTTTAAGTACCTTCCTAATCTATTATATTAAATACATCAAACTTTTCTAAGTTTGCTCCTTTATTCAACAATTTTCACTTAAGGAGTAACAATTAGACATAACCGATACTCACATTTTTTTTAGCGCTGGAACCTCAAACCATGAATCACTTTGTTGACCACGCATTGTACTTTAATAAATTCTCAGGATTAGCTTCCTTATACTCCTTCACTTTCTTTCTTTCTTTCTTTCTTTCTTTCTTTCAGCAACATTACCTTATGCACCCTCCTGACCAGGTACTTTAGTTTTCACAGTGTATGCTCCCACCTTTGCACCAATGTGTAGATGCTCATTTACTAAGCAGTGTTTGTCATCCTTTCAAGTTGTTTAACCTCCAACTTTCGTTGAGCCACTGCAGCATCATCTTTACTTAATTGAATAACTTCAGCTTCATGATTTTCCTGAGCTCCCTGCAGTTCCACCTCAAACCGAACACGCTTTTGAACATATACTCGATGGACTCCTGTTTTAACACTAGGACCAAGTTGCTTGAACCCAAATTGTTTGTAACCTCCATGCTTTTGTACACCAAACCCATTGAGCTTTTCGATGTTAAACCTAGTACTCATACTAGCCATTCTTATTCCAAGCAACCACTTTCCTTGAATCCTCAAAAAACAGCTAAATGTTGCTTGTCTTCCAAGTTATTGATAAGGTTTTAAAATGTACCTTTTTGAGGGGTCGTTTAAGCCCTTATTTGATCACTTTTGTATCCGTTATTACTTAATATCGTTCCTTTTCACTTTTTAGGTCTCTTGAAGGCAAATTGTCAGTAATGGCACTTATTTGGACGAAAAGGCGCGGATATCTGAAGAAAATGGGCAAAGTCAAGAATCGAGACACTCAAGTCTTTGAAATACAAGGTGACGGCGACATCGCTTAATCTGCGATGCCGTCTCGAGCATTTTGTGATGACACGAAGCCAAATTTCTTATTTTCAAGTGACGGTGTCGGGGCTTTAAAAGAGTAGGCCGTCACAACTCGAGACGGCCTAGATTTGATCCATACGACGTCGAGATCGAAGGCGACGGCGTCACAACCATAAGGTGGCGCCGCACAAGTCGATCAAGTCACAACATGCTTGTAGTAGTTGATATTGTTTTGGCCATAACTTTTGCATACGAACTCGGATTTAGGTGATTCAAAAGCCCACGCGACCGGAACGAGAAAATCTACAGTTTGGTGAAAAAATGGTTGTGACGCCATCACTCTTTGCCGACAGAAAATCTGCCTATAAATATAACATTATAACTTCACTTTTTCTAAGCCCTAAACCCTAAGTCCGATTCTGGGGTTTAGGTAGGTGTTTTTCCAGCAACTTAAAGGGTTCCAAACACTCTATAAACATCGTGTAATGGTTTGTTTGTTAATCCAATCCTATGGTATGTCTTCAATTATCATAATTGTTGCTTGCTCTTCATTAATTATGCTTGGCTAATTCACCTAGTGTTTGCTTATGATTGTATGAAACTTGTATATAATTAATTAGATCTTATTGATTTCTTAATGATGCTTGTGTCTATCTTCATCATTAGGGGTGTGACAATTTCAATGAGTCTAATTGGTTTAGTTTATAATTCTTGCACCCTACTGTCTCTTGTTTGAATGGTTGTCTCTTATCTTAATTGTAATTAGCTTAGGAGTGCGACTAGGCTATCGTTGTGTTTAATACTTGATAAATCTTTGATAGTTTATGAATGACTTAGTGGATTTCGTTTACTAAACCCAAAGATAACCTTAAAGTTAGTTTATGAATGACTTAGTGGATTTCGTTTACTACACTTAAAGGTGACTTTAAAGAGTTAGGGAATGCACACCTTACGACCTTAGAAAACACAACGCGTTAAGAATAAGGACGTGACAATTCAACCATCAATAGGACGTGACAATTCAAGGGTAGAATTAGATAGCTAGCAAGGAGTAATACATCATAAGTAGATACGCTTCACGTTCTGGTAGACCCATAATTTAGTTAGTATCTTTTGGGATAGTTGACTAGCAACTAATTCCACCCTCCCTCCAAAACCGAGATTCATAAAATATAAAAATACAAAATAATCATCCTCACCTTTAGACTTAAATCGACATACACTTGACCTAACGACACTATTCCCTAGAGAACGATATCAATACCGTGGCTTACCCTAATACTACACTACAAATGATTAGGTTCACCGCCTAGGGTGTTATAAAACTTGCTTTCGAAAAGGAAGTTCCTTTGACCCCGAGCGCGTTGCGTAAGCGTATCAAGTTTTTGCGCGCCGCGGGAATAGTTATTGTTTAGGCTTGATTTATATCTCATTTAGGTCTACTCACAAGATTCCTATCAAGTGAGATTTTTTTTTTATTAGCTTCCTTGTAGTCTATCCCCCTTCTTTGTGCCTTTGTTCGTAAAACTTGTCCATTGACTCTTCCGTTCACCATTATGGAGAACGCGAATCCACTATATCCGCGATTAGGTTTTTTCATAAAGAATTATGATATTACTAAATCGGATTATTCAAGATGGTGGGAAGAAAGTAACCAAGTCCATAAACCTTTTAAGGGTTTCACCATTCCATCAAGCCCACAAAACACCTCATCTAGTGAAACCTATGCTTCGTATGAGCCTTCACCTAGGATAGACTTTCGTGAACAACCTCCATGTTTAGAAACTATTTTTAGTAAGGCCCTTAGGAGAACTGACCAAATTTGTGAAAATATTATGGTAAGCAACCAAGCATTAAACCATAAGTTGGATCAATTACTAGGTTTGGTTTCATCACGACCTAAGGAAGTAACACATGACGAGCATATAGATGATGTAGATGTGATTGAGGATAAGGTGAAAAGTCTAGACCCACAAGGTATCCCACAAGTCCCACCATCATTTAAGTCATACACACCGCACGTGACTTACCCGGAAGTAGTAGAAGAGACTTTAGGAATCCCAATGGAGGTAGAACATTTGAACCAAATGCAACTAGAGAATATAGGTTTGAATACTTGTAGTCTTAGTTTTACTAATAGTTCTGGGGGATTTCCTAGTGTTGATGAACCGGAACCTCAATCTTTACATCTAGGAGACAAAAGAGGAACCGACCCACCGATCAACCAATTTAGTCTGGGTAGTTTTAGGATGAAGGAAGCCATTCACACACCCCTTCACCTCACGTGGAAAATCGCCACCCTAAGGGTGTGTATCGCTACTATCACCCGCACTTAAACTTAAGTGTAGGAAAACCTCCCTTTATCCGTTAAATAAGGGTAGAGTCGGGCTCGTGACTCGAACAAAAACAAGCGCTTCTTGGGAGGCAACCCATGTGTATTTGTTTTTCATTTTTATTTGTGTGTCGTATATCTTTTATTGATTGTTTATTCTCATGTTTGAATTTGTAAAAATGCTTTATTTTGTCTTTAACCTTGTCTTAATTACATATAAAGGTATTTTACATAAGGGATAAATGTAGGGAGGATTACACACGTTTTCAAAAGAAACGTGAACATGAGAATTAAAATTATTTAAAAGATATACATGTTTGTTTGGTCGAGTCAAATGCTTGTATCGAGTCATAATGGATGTTTTGCAGGAAATTTTTCCAGATTTTAAAGATAAAAATGTTCGAATTTTTTCCGAAAATCGCAGACCGGTTCTGTCGGGATAACTGACGTCGTCAGATTACAACGACGCGTCGAGGAGCGTAAACAATCTAACTTTTTCTCGTTTTCTGTGCTATTTATAAATTTTTGGAATTTTCCAGGTCTTAATTTTCTAGAAAATCTGCAAACATCCATTCCACAAGCATTATATCTTATTTAAGTCTGGAATTACATCTTGTTGTGATTTTTCTTTGTTCCGTTTGATGCATTGGGTTGTTTGTTTTCTTCAAGTGTGTAGGTTTTATTTATCAAGAAGAAGATACATAGGATTGGAAGGAGCTTTTCACGCATACATTCTTCTTGGAAAGGATTTAACCACCACTTCACACGGATCCTACCGAGCTAATCAGGGGAGTACTAGTTTCTTTCGCTTTTAATTACCTTCTATTATCATAACTTTGATACTTTCATGAACATTGGGGACAATGTTCGGTTTAAGTGTAGGGAGGAAAATAAAGCAGGAACTTTGAAACTATGCTTATCCTTGATTATTTGTTTTGTCAATTGTATTTGTGTAATAAACCATGAGAAAATGTCGGTTAGGGTAATTTTGGCACCAAATTTAAAATTTTCATGATATATAGGAGTTGGCCATTAGTCTTAACAAAAGCGTCTCACGGATAGGAAGTTTCATGACTAGCACAAAACCCTTTACCACCTAAATTCCACCCAAAATGAGGATCGCCTTAGATTAGTAGGAATTAAAAGCATTCATCTTCAATGCTTAGAGTGTGAACCGGTAGTATATTAGATTCTAGAACTTGTTTTGTGATGCATCCCGAGATCGCTAGTAAGACTACACTTGTGTAGTTAGGAATAACTAAATGATAAGAGGCATTAGGATAACCCTTGTTCGATACCGTAATATAATTACTTCTTCCACATCGGTTGAGTAATTCCCCACACCCTTTGCGTTGTACTCATCTTTAGTACACGATACCCTAGTTAACCCCTCGAGCCTATCCTTTCGCGGTTCTCGTGATGTTTCGTTTTCCGAATATCAATGAAGAGTGATTGGTGCAAACCGTCAAGTTTTCTCACGGAGGCTAGCCACTTGTGAATGACCAACCGTAAGGAACTTAAAACACTCAAACACCAATTGCAATTTAGATCGAGAATACAAGGATTCCCGGGTCGTTAAGTCCCACGGAGGATGACCGGTGTTTAACACAATCGATTGTCGAATAACCACTAAGGATAGTGATCAGTGAGGATTTTGAGTTTATTTATACCTAAAGAAAAGATTAATAAATTACAGCGACTTAAATGCAAATTAAAGGAAATTAAAAAGATAAGCTATATTAAATAAACGCTATCACTAATTTTAAACTGATGTTTTTGATTTTATGTTTTTGTAAAACTTAATTTAAAAACTACGTGACGTACAAATAAAAACGTGAAACTTACACAATATTAATCCTAAAAATATGAAAATGATATTTTTACAAACCTAATGATATAAGAAAATTTTAAGAAAAAGAAAATTATTTTTATAACTATTTAATTAATTATTATTAATTAAAAACTATTTTTAACTATTAAATAACAACCTAAATTACAAGAAAATAGGAAATAAAGCTAGAAAATTAAAATTATGACTTGGAAAAATCTAAAATAACAAAATATAATTTTCAAAACTATTTTTATATTTTTCTGATTATTTTTCTATTTTGTATGGATTTTAAACTATTTAAAACTAATTAAATTGCTAAAAATTACAAAATAAACTATGAAAAATCTGGAAAATTACTTTTTTTACTTTTTATATTTATCTAAACCTAAGAAAATTGAAAAATTATTTTTTGGACTTTTCGATTTAATTGTATTAAAAGCTAATTAAATTGACTTAAAAACTGTTTTAATTAAGGAAAAATAGCAAACAGTGTTGGAAAATTATGAAAATTTCAGGAAAAGTCTAATTTAATATGTAGAATCTAGGAAAAATAGAAAAACAGTAGCTTATGTGGAGGAATTTGAAACTGCAGTTGTAAGTGCTTAAAAATAAGCACTTGAATAAGCCAAATGATCACCACAAGCTACCAAATCGAAATGTAAGCATTAATATGCTAAAACTACTAAAATGAAGCAAGAAACAATAAGCCTTAACCTCTGGATTACACAATCGCTATGATCTTGATGATTTGATTAATGTCTAAAACAGATTACGAGTGCTACTTTGTAGCTTAAGCACAAGCTTATTAATAAGCTGTAAATGAAAACCAAATATTGGAAACTATACTAGACCTGGCTAAGAACAAGTAAACCAAAAACTGGACCTAGAGAAGCTCTGTGGAGCTCTGGATAAGCTCTGCAAAAGCTTGAGAAAACTCAGTGGTGACTGAGTTTGGTGAGCAGGGCTTATGATGAGCTTGTTTGAGGGCTTTAGAAAATTACTAAAATTATGAAAAAATGACAATAAGGAAACAGACCAGTTGAAGTTTTAAAGTCCTAAGTTTCAATAAGATTGAACCAATAATGTGCTCATGAAAAATCCTTCTAGTTGGGCCAAAACTGAGATTTCATGTTTTGACTTTTGAAGGCAGTTATGCAAAGTTGACTTTCTTGAACTTTAAGACTAAATTGTAGACTGATTGTGATATATTATGATATAATGGAACTACTGAAAGCTATTTATATGAGTTTTGAACATGAAACAAGCTTTTGATTCTTTGAAAATCCAACAGTTATGCAGTTAAACAGATTCTAAGTAACTTTTGACTTTTGAAGTTCTAGTGCACAAATATTTGACTCAAATGAATTTAACTACCTATATTAAGACTGCTAATGCAATAGTTAAGTGTAAATCAAGACTCAAGCTCAGCTTGACACACTGATCCAAACACACCTTTAGAAACTGTCTTTGCTATGTAAACTAGACTAATTACTGTTTTAACTCATTTAACCATATAAACTAACTCTAGCATCCTTATTACTACTAATTAAACATGTTTAAACTAGTTGGTGACTACAGAATTCAAATATGAGCACAACATGAAAACTGTATATAAAATGGAAAATGAGATACCAACTTACAAGTGTCCAGCTTATTTGCAGCTTAAAACCAGACCATACACTACCCTATACTAAGTTAATTCCAACCCAATTCCATCTCTGCAATACCCATTATCCAATTTCAAGCCTGCTTAACCAAATTTTCTTCTTTGTTGACTTTTGTTGACCTTCAATGGAACTTGATTGAAACTGATTTCCCAAGCTTACAAAAAGCTATATAGAGCTTAAATAAGCCTGTTTGAGTTTAAATGAAGCTTATTGAAGCTTTGAACATAAGAGTTGGAAATTAAATTTGCAACAGTGAACCATATATCATGAAATATTAATACCACTTGAATCACCACTTGAAAACAGTTTTAGTATACTTCAATAACTTAATTTTATATCATGAAACACAAGATTACAACTTAAAGCTTAATTAAAGAGATAAAAATAAAATACGACATTCAAAAATTTAAAAACTAGAAAGACTGCTTTCTCTCTTGTTCCTCTTCCTCTTTTATGCTCTAGAATTCTTTCACGTGGCCTTCTGAGAGTATCCCACCTCTTTTTGGAGCCAATGGTTGAGTTTTGAGCCTTATCACATTTTGGCGGGAAAGACCTAAATTTGACTGTAGCTCTGAAACTAGCACTAGGGGGTGGCATTTATTGTGGGGGGTTTGTGATGATGAGGGGGTGGTGGAAAGGTGAGGTGATGGGAGGAGGGAGCAGGTAAGTGGGTTGCAGAGGAGAGGTGGAAGACAAACAGTGGTGGGCGGGGTGCATCTTTTGACTTTATTTGACCAAAGGGTCAAAAACAGGCTAATGACTGGGGGGTCAAATGGGGAGGTCAAAGGTTTAAGGCAGGGGTTCAATTTCAGTTTTGACAAGGCTTGCTTTAATATGACAAGGACTAACATTGCAAATCTGCCAAATTAGAGGGACCAAACCTGTAATTTTCCAAACTTGTTACAAGGGACCAATATTGACAAGTTCCAATAGTACAAGGACCAGTTTTGACATTTTCAAATTTCCAGGGACCAAACTTGACATTTTTGAAACTTGAGGGACCTTTTCGCCATTTGACAAAAGATTTATTCAAGGACCATTTTGACAACTTAGAATATTTCAGGGACCTTGAATAACATTTTTCTTTATTTTGTTTTACCAGGGACCTGTTTTTGACAACTTTTGAAACTTGGGGACTAAAGCGCCAATTATGCAAACTTGATACGTTTTTCACCGATTTTGATATTTTGCATTTAAAACACATAAAACACTTATTTGTGATATTTTTATCATTTTGATGCATTTCGAAAGTGTTTTCGGATGTTTTGCGCTTTAATTTGTACAAAATGATGAGTATTTAGACACTCATCAATCCCCATACTAAAATATTGCTAGTCCCTAGCAATGATTTGAGAAAATTAATGTATTTCATCTCTTTATCAAAAGCCATTACTTACGGAGTAGCCAAATGTTTTAGTTCAAGTAAGAACCTTGGTACACCGATAACCAAATGATTTTGAGCAAACCACCGCCTTCCAACGGATTTGATTTGTCTTTACGAAGCCGTTTGCTCGGACTAGCCAACTCTTAGATAAAATATCTTTGGTGAGTGATTACCAATTATGGTTTTCCAACCGCCTTTACCACAAGCCATAAACTTGCGGGCTAGCCAACTCTTTACTTTTTAGGATATGGTGAGTGAATACCATACAATTTTGGGCAAATTGCAAGCCGTCAACGGATTTGAGATATCTTTACCAAGAGCCGCTTGCTCTGGATTAGCCAATCCTTCGCTTATTAGACAAGGCGGATCGATAACCATAAGATGAGTAAGTGAAAACACTTACTCCAAAAAAATTTTGGCCAAAATGGGGAATTAGGCGGTATAATTACATGATAAAATTCGTGAGAATTCCCCCACACTTAAAATGAATATTGCCTCAATATTCAAAGTACCTACCGTTATGCGAAACATAGAACGTAAAGGGAAATACTACGGCCATTATTTAGCAAGGATTTTTTTTTTTTTTTTTTTTTTTTTTTGAAACTCTTATATATACACAACATGTGGGCAACTCCCCACACTAGGGTGGTAGAAAGTAGAAAGAAGAAGCTAAACATCAAGTTTTGTCACACAAGCTAGCCACTTGTGAATGGCTAACCGTAACAAACTTCGTGACACCGAAAATATGGGTGACAACCCATATGGCATGCTATTGTTTTGATTCCCGAGTCGCTAGCTTGACTCGATCCCCGCATTCATTGGTTCATGGGGAAAGTTTGTAGATCCGGGACAACCACGGGGGAATGTCCTCTCCAAAATAGTGCTTCAACCGATGACCATTCACTTTAAAGTTTGGACCATCGGGTTGAGATAACTCAATGGTTCCATATGGAAATACTTTAGTGATGGTGAATGGTCCGCACCGGTATGGATTTTAGTTTTCCGAGAAAATCTTCAATCTTGAATTGAAAAGAAGGACTCGATCACCGATGTTGAAAACGCGGTTCTTGATTTTAGAGTCATGAATCTTCTTTGTCTTTTCTTTGTAGATCAAAGAGTTCTCGTATGCTTGATCACGGAGTTCATTTAATTCATTCATTTGAACTTTCCTATGATCACCACCGTCGAATATCGGTTGGCATGTTTCAAGGCCCAAGATGCCTTGTGCTCAAGCTCAACAGTAGATGACATGCCTTCCGTATACAAGCTTATATGGAGTACACCCGATGGGTGTTTTATAAGTCGCACGGAAGGCCCAGAGCGCGCATCTAGCTTATCCGACCAAGAGGCACGGTTTTCACCAACCGTCCTCTCAAGAATTCTTTATCCCCGATTAGAAACTTCTACTTGCCCACTAGTTTGGGGTGGTACGCAGAGAGAGACGGTGAGTTACACCATACTTTGCATGACTCTATCAAATTGGTCATTGCAAAAATGCGCACCACGATCACCGATTATGGCTTGTGGAGTTCCAAACCTAGCAAATAGGGATTTTAAGAATTTCACAACAACTCGGCATCGTTGGTGGGCAAAGCCTTAGCTTCAACCCATTTTGACAGATAGTCAACGGCCACGCAGTATGTACTTATTACCGAGAAGAAGGAAATGGCCCCATAAAGTCAATGCCCCGGATGTCAAAATCTCACACACTTGAATGGCGTTTTGCGGCATTTCATTTCTTTATGAGATATTCCGTGACGCTGACAAGCGTCACGTGCTTTGACAAATTCGTGGGCATCCTTGTAAATCGTGGGCCAATAGAATCGGAATCAAACACCTTTTGGCGGTGTAGTTAGGATTATGATGGCCCCAAGAGGTCCAAGATGGCAAGCTTTGAGAATGTCAATAGCTTCCCGACCATATACACATCGCTGATGACTTGATCCGCGCAAATTTTGAACAAGTAGGGTCGTCCCGTAGTAATGTTTAACATCTTTGAAGAATTTGTTCTTCTGTGGGTTGACATCCCTTTCACTATGAAGTTACCCGCATGGTAATTTGCGAAGTCAAGAAACCATGGGGTAGAAGAGTCTCCACGAAAAGAAACCGCATTGAGTGTCTCAAGAGGAAATGTTTCATTTATTTCCTTTTTCTCGAAAACATCTTGGTGAGGGTTCTCTAATCGGGACAGATGATCGCAGCCTGTGTTCTCTCGCTCTTTTTATCACGTATAATGATATCAAATTCTTGCAGGAGGAGAACCCAACGGAGCAATCTCGGCTTTGCATCTTGTTTTGCAAAGAGATATTTAAGAGTCGAGTGATCCGTATACACCACGCATTTGGTCAAGATAAGGTATGGTTTAAACTTCTCAACGCATACACCACAACTAATAATTCTTTTCTCGTAGTGGTGTAATGGGTTCGAGCCTCGATCATAGTTTTGCTTGCGTGGTGGATAGGTGAAAATGCTTAGTTTTATGTTGCCCCAAGACCGCACCGATAGCAAAATCACTTGCATCGCACATGAGCTCAAAGGGTAAGTCCCAATGGGCAACTAGAATGGTGCTGCCGTAGCTTTTTCTTTAATGTTTCAAAAGCTTCGACGCACTCGTGAGAGAAGATAAAAGGAGCTTCTTTTTCAAGAAGATGGGTCATAGGCCGAGCGATTTTAGAAAAATCTGTATGAATCTACGATAAAACCCGCATGGCCAAGGAAACTCCTAATACCTTTGACGGTAGTAGGATGAGGCGCTTAGCAATAACATCAACTTTGCTCTATCGACCTCAATCCTGTTTTGGAAATCTTATGGCCAAGAACTATGCCTTCTTTGACCATAAAGTGGCTCTTCTCCCAATTTAGACGAGATTGGTGTCTTCACACCTTTTAGCATTTTGTCTAAATGGGAGAGACATGTCTGAAATGAATCCCCAATGACCGAGAAGTCATCCATAAACACCTCCATTGTTTCCCGATCATGTCGTGGAATATGGCCATCATACATCGTTGGAACGTGCTGTGAGCGTTACATAAGCCAAAAGGCATACGTTTGTAGGCAAAAGTTCCGTATGGGCGGTGAATGTGGTCTTCTCTGATCCCGTGGATCAATGGGGATCCAAAGTAACCCGAGAAACCATCAAGGAAACAATAGTACTCATTCCCCGCTAATCTCTCAAGCATCCGATCCATGAAGGGTAGAGGAAAATGGTCTTTACGGGTGGCGCCATTCAACTTACGATAGTCAATACACACACGCCATCCCGTAACCAATCGAGTTGGAATTAACTCGCTTTCTTCATTCGTGACAACAGTTATGCCACCCTTTTAGGAACACGATGAATCGGGCTAACCCAAGGACTATTCGAGATAGGGTAAATCAATCTCGCATCAAGAAGTTTGATAACCTCCTGCTTGATAACATCATGGATTTTGGATTTACTCTTCTCGATGTTGAATCGCGGTTTGAAGTCATCCTCCATCAAGATTTTGTGAGTACAAAATTCAGGGTTAATACCCTTAATGTCGGAGAGTTTCCAAGCAATTGCTTGCTTGTGTGACTTCAAGACCTTTATGTATAACATCCCGCGATTTTCCAGATATTTATTTTTCGAGGAATTTAGTCTGTTTTTCATTTACGAAATTTACAGAGTTTGATTGACGTGAAAACGAGAAAGTTATCTCGTGAAACGAGAAAATTAGACACAACGCGTACTGGCACAACCGACACTTTAATTTAATTTTGATATTTTATACGAAATTTTTTTCGTGTAAACACTCATTTTTATTGCAAAAATGATTTTGTGAACGATGGCGAAAGTTTCGTAACTTTTCGAGTCCGTTTACTCCTCCAATTGAGCCCTGAATCACTAATTTGTGAAAGATTGTACAAATTACACTTCTGGTCCCTGTGACTTATTTCTGTCCGCCCCTAAACTTTTGGGTAAAAGAAAAATTTTAGGGTTTTATCTCATTTATTTTCACCCACTCACCGGAAAAATATTATTCCTAGCCGCCACTTTTTCCGCCAAGTTCCGTCACCCAATTTTATTAGTCGAGCGTAGATCGTTATGAAGGGAGTATTTCGAGCGCTTTAGACCACGAGAAGGATGGTTGCTAGTGTTTTGAAGCACCACCGCCATGCACCGCCGCGACACCACCACCCTCCTACCGCTCATCATCACTTCTCCTCTCTTTCTTTCGTTTGGTAAGGGAAAACGCTACCCTCTCATTTTATTTGCTTCTTTTCATTTAAAACCGATTAGTAATTGGTTTGGAACCGCTGTGGATAAATAAAGGTTTTAGAAAATGATTTGTATTAATTTTCCGGATTAAAACGCGCTTTGAAATAAGGTTCCGTGTGGTAGTGTTGAAACATGTTTTTGATAACGATTTCGTGGGTGGAAAATATTTGTGAAGCGGATTTAAAACGCTTTAACAAACCGCTCGTGTGGTGAAATGGAGTTTAATTGATTGTCTTGCTCATTGGAATAACGAGACCCAAAGGGTGCTCGTTATGCTTTTAATCTCGGTTCACAAGAGTTGAACCACCAAAGCAAAGGTTCACTTGTTGTGTCTCGTTGTGGTCCCGGTTGGGTTAGTTTCGAGTTGGGTTTAGGACCGTGAGAGCCACGAGTCAAGGAACCGGTTTTGTGACTAGTTAAAATGCTATTGTTATTGTGGTCACGATCTAGGTGTAGGGTTCGAGACCCGTAACGGACACAAATTTCGATGTCTGTTGTGGGGTTAAGCTTGTGTTTATGATGAGTCAATAAGGGTACGTTTGTTTTATTTATTAGTGTTCTCAAATTTTTAGTCTTGGTCCAAGGATTATTATTATTTCAAGTATTTTGATGTCTTGGTGAAGCATTTGTTATTAATTTTGTGTTTATCTTGCTTTGTTTGGATCGAGTATAGAGATTACATGGTTGGTGCGTTTGTGTTCTTGTGTTTGGTTTCGTTTTGCGTTAAGTCTAGTAGGAAAGACCCGAGATGGGTTTGGTTTTGCGTTAATGTGTAGTTGTGTGAGTTGTTTGCCGCGAGTAACTAGGGTGCGTTGGGGTTAACAAAAATTGTAAATTGTTGGTCGAGCCCATTATTAGCGTGTGTTGGTAAGTGTGACATGGTTTCGGATATTGAGCATCGGACTAATGTATTTACTTATTGATCATGTGATATTGGTATGTTTCGGATTATATTGGGGGTTGTGACTTGGAATTGGATACGTATTATGATTTATTTGACAAGAGAAATGTATAATTGGATTGAAACTATTATTTCGGATACTAATGGGGAAAACGGTAACAATAATTAAAAAGATAACAATAGTTAAGGAATATATTGCAACACATGAGGCAGTGATTTCTTGGACTCATTTACGAGTATTGTGACATTATATATATATTGTTGGACAAGGATTGGACGTATTGGATTTACGGAATTGGTTATTTGGACATTATGGACCCTTTGGTACATGCGACGGAAAGGTATGTTAGACTCATAAGAGTATAACATATCTGGACCCGAACTTTACAAAATGGTCGATAAATCTAAACAACTAATATATACGCGAATAATATGTTCAATTGTATATTTTAAATTGTAGCATTTGATGAATTGGGAAACTTAACGATACATTTTATATTATTCAAGAGTCATTATGACTTGAAATGTCTTATAAATGGGCACCTTATGCCAAAATTTCATAAAGTCTTTTATAAACTTTAATCATTTATGATTTCTTTAACATTCTGAAAACTTTTCAAAGCTTATACGTTTTGACGATATATCAACTATTTGGGACTATGGGTAAACGCCGAAACTTACCAATCAACTTACCTGCTTGTCATAGTTATGAATCGTTATTTCCTCAACATCTTTCTTATCGCTTTCTTCTCGAGTTGAGTCTTGGTCAATATTACTCGACTATTCCTTATAATGTATTGGGATATACATTATGCTTTAGCGTGAGTTATACCTTTGGTGTGAGTTACTTTTGGGCGTGAGTTGTATGTCAAGTCTTGATTTCTCACCACCACACGAAACGTTAAAACTAAACTTTTTGAGATATTGATACTGGAATTTTTGGAAACGTTTGACACGAGTACTCCACGAAAACTAAGACACGCTGTCTTTCGGATATTATATTATTTTACTTTTGAGACGTATTTTGAGATAATACGTATACTATTAGGCCTTGACGATGCAGTACCCTTGTACTTGTACTCTTTGGATATCGACGTGCCTTCCTTCATGATTTGGTTGTGCATGCTCTTTGATGCCAGTCTTGTTAGTTGTGATTCTTGCGTTGCTTCGTATCGAGGTGAGTTGTGACAACTCGCAATTTCAGGTTATTTCTCAAAACAATTCATGCTTCACCATTTCACCATTTATCGTAAACTAGGTTTACGTGTTCCAAATTCGCGTAACCTTAAGGGTTTAGCGGCGAATTCATGATCATATCATCACGGACATTTCATATAGACTAAGTTTAGTCTACATTTCATTAACATCATTTGTATCATGTTAGTTCATTCATGATTTTGCATTTCACCATAAACGCGTAAATTTCATATTAAATAAACGTTATCGCGTGAGTTATTATTTTGAACATTTAATCCGATACTTCCAAAAATGATCCCGATATATTTTTATACTTACATTTAGTTTATAAAAACTATATTTTGAGTTTACCTAGTGTTTTAAATTTATTTCGTATATAAATTGTTAAATTTATATTATTACGACTTTTTCTTAAAACTACACGATAATTATATTATCACTCAAATTATGCAAGAAATATATTTTTACAATTTTATGATCTTAATATATTTTACTTTGGTCAATTAAAATTTATTTGATGCTAAAACTACTTTAAATACACAAGTTACAAACTATCCTTACTTAAATCCCTTTTACTTACACTTTATATACACATTTTATACATATGCATAATAAAAAAAAAATAATAATAAAAAGATATTTTGAGAGACAATTGTCCCCAAAAACCGGCCCTATGGGGGGGTTACATTTAATGTTGGTAAATTTTTCTTCCTTGATTGTTTAGACTTTTACTCCATATATATTTCATACTTCAATCATTCACTTCATTGAATCATCTCATTTATTCAAGAGTAAAAGTTTTCTCTCTTCTTGTTTCTCTCCAAACCGCACCTAAGGATCAAAGGAGGATCATCAAATTTTTCTCAAGCTCAAGTATATACAATCTAGATCACACTCTTATTAAGGTTTTGAAATAAAACCTAGGGTGTTTAGGTTAAACCTTTGTTCTTTGCACCTCATCATAGTTTACTTGTAAGCATATCATTTACATTTTCATTTTCCTTATCATTTCATATTTATTTCTTCATATTTGGAGCAAACATGCAAGACTTATGTGTATTTATACCATTTTACATTGATTTTTAGAGTTTAATATATAAAGGTCATCCTATAATTATTCCCTTGTTATATTTTGGTCTTGATGATGTCTAGGAACCCATGACACCCTAAGAAGGTGTATGGTAGGATTAGTATAGCTTTGGAGTTGATTTGAAGGGATTGGAATAGGTTTAGTACGAGAAAACTATTTTCGACAAGTATATTTAGTGGTCTGATCTTGTTTTGTTTTTCTGGAAAATCCGACAGTGAGGCACGTAATTTTTGGTCTAGATACTTAGAAAATATACTTTAAAACGAATCCGTGGCGCTTGAACGGATTAAAACGGAGTTATAACGAAGAAGTTATGAATTTTTCAAGTTTGACGACGAAATATACATTTTCAGAAAATTTCAGCAATGTGTTTTTGTTTTGTACGAGTCAAAAACGAGTCTTAAGCTTCATAAATTATTTCGACTTATCAAAAATATATTAGTATACTTTGATACGAAGCTAAAGACGTATTATACGTAGAAAACGGATTTATAACAACAAAGATATACACGTTTTCATAAAATTGCCGTAACTATTATTTTTACGAGATAAGTGTTACGGTAACTAAAACGACCATATTGAAGGCTGTTTTTAACGATGATGTAGAACTTTTTGTAACGAGAGGTCTTATAATAAAATCAAGATCACCAAGCATATTTTTCAAAACGACCAACCGTTTGTATAGCGGAGTTGTAATAAATTATTTATGGTCGCTTAAACTCTGCCGAAACTCACTTTTTACACAACATTTGGACAAAATCACCATATTTAACCTCTATTATCTTTATGTTCGAGACCTCTATGACGAAAACTCCTGTACTAAAACTTCTAGATTTTGATACAAGCTTTCCAAAACCGTCGAGTTCGTTTCCTAACGTTCGACGTACACCATTTTACGACTAGCTTTTCGAAGCCATTTTTGTCACTTTCATGAAATTTCCGACGACATTATTTTCCGACGAAAAGTTAAAATTTCACAATAAATCATTACGAAACTATTGTAGGATGACATTTTGACGTAAATACTTGTAAAGTAATTTAAGTTTAGTCAAGACGTCAAAAGAGTATTTTTCGACGATAAGTATTATTTTTTTTCAAAACTCGCAAATGGTATAAATAACATACGAAATGCATGCATAACATTACATCATAACTCATTACATATCATATCATTCGTAATAGGTCCAGATTAAAGTATCACGCTATACCTCGATGTACTCACTCTTGTCATCATACCGCTTTATCAAGTGAGTTTTCATAGCCCGATTTATTCAAGTTTTACTTATTTCAAACCTACGGGAGAATACATTGCACAACATTTTATTACGATACCAAGTATGTTAAATTCATTTACATTGCTTAAGTTACCACGTTGCCGCTAAATGTCCCCACTTCATATGCATGAGCCGTTAATTTCCTAGAAGCGTGTGTGAGTGGATAAATCTATCGAGGTGACGCCTCCATCCGGGTTGGTGAATCCCAACTTGTCATACGGATGCATTTCATTCATAAACATTATTAGAGTTGTTTGGCAAGACACTCTGTTGGGGCGAACATCATCGAGCTTCGGTATCATGCGCTTAAGCAATTGTAACATTTTATGTGACATGATTGTCATACCAAGAACATTTTATGTGACATGATTGTCATACCGTAACATTTTTATGTGACATGATTGTCATACACGATCTATACTTGCGTAGTCGTATAAAACATTTACATAAACCTATGATTTCTCACCAACATTATTGTTGACCGCTTTAGCAATGTATTTTCGTGTAACTAAGACATACCGATCATGGCATGGTTAAGGAACCTTTTGAGTCATGGCCGACTTACATTATTGTACATTGGCACTTTCTTTCAAAACCATCGTTTGGACTTGTAATATATTTATATTTCCGCAAACTTTATAAACTTTGGGACCTATACTTTGTAAACTCGATTGTTTTATTAAATCAAACGATGTTCTTTTCAAACGACACTTTAGGTCGCTCAATATAACTCGTGATTGTGATGCTATGACAATCAATCCCGTGAATTCCATTCATTGCAAAATGTAAATTGGGGTGTGACAGATTGGCATCGAGCTTGATTATAGAGAACTAGGTTGCATCATTGACCCTAGACTATAACTACATCATCATAGCATCTCATCATTTCATCATAAGTGCATATTCACTTTACATGCGGTTTAGGCCTACATTTTCGAGTTATTTACTTTCATTTCAAATCGATTGTCACATGGATGCCCTTAAATACCCATTTCATTATCCTTTCCTCATACTCTAATGTGGAGAATTCTTTGTCATTCCCTATCACAATTTTTATATCAACTGATTCATCACCGATAACGTCGAATGCCGAGATAAACCTTTAAGTAGGACGAAGTCACTCTCACTCTTTTGTTTCACCACTAACATGTCGAGTTACACTTTATTCACACATTAAGTCACTAAACCATTATACATTTGAAGCACTTACAACACCTCATAACCCATCTTTTCGGAACCCGTCGATCATTTTGAAAAATAACCTCAAACTTATCACCTTCTATCACATCTCTTTAGAGCGCTTATTCCTAACATAGGATTTGACTACGTCTCATTTTCCTTTTATTTTGAAGAGTTATGGCGTCAAGAAAGTCGCACTAGAAATGACACCATTGCTATCCAAAGGTATGTAGATGATAGTATAGCCGAGGCACTAAGGAAAGAACGAGCGACGAGTCGCTATTACCGAGGCCGCAATCTATTGGCTGCGAGACTTGCTTACATCAAAAGGTTTCAAGAGTTGATCGTTTTTGTCCGGCTATGGTTTCGGACAATGAGAAACTATTGGAAAATTTCATTGGAGGACTTTCACAAAATATCCAAGGAGATGTAACTTCTTTCGATCCACAAACAATTGAAGAATCTACCCGTATGACTCAAATACTCATGGCTCAAGTTGTGAAAGGGGAAAACATTATCAACAATAACCACCACAACAATAACAACCGCACCAACTACAACAATAACCAAATCAACAACAACAAAAGAAAATGGGAAAATGACCAAAGAGGTTATAATAACAACAACCAAAACCGTGACACTAACCATCACCAACAACAGAATAGAAGACAAGAAGCCGCTGGGGTTTATGTTCTTTGCACCAACAAAGGAAAGAACTTATATCGAAACTTACCACGATGTCATCAATGCACGCTACATCATGATGGTCCATGTGGTATATGCTTTATCTGTCAAAAGTGGGACACCTTGCTAAGGACGCAAAGGAAAAGGATATCTTGGAACACACCCACTATGTACTAGATGTAAGTTTCATCACTCGGTCTTTGCCGCCAAGTGCCGCCATGCAAAAATTAGGACACCTCGCCGAGGATTGTAGAGGTAAAACTATAATGACATGTTTCGAATGTGGGGAGCAAGGACACTATCGGAGCCAATGTCCCCAAAACCAAGATCAACAAGTTGAAGGTGCTCTTGAGAAAGCATACATGTTAGAAGGAGGAGAAGCTCAAAAGGATTTCAACAACGCGAGGACCGAAGAAGTTCGGAAACTAACAGTCTTATTTTTTTTTTCCTTATGCACTATGTCGTACTAAGTTTATGTCTTTCATCGTATCCGAAACTTAATAACTTAAAGATGTACTACTTTTGATAAACCACTCGTTGTAAAATATTCTCATCTATCGTACTTTATTTTCTTTCCGATTTGTTATTACTTACGAGAATTTTAGTTCCTTTTACTTTAACTATCATTTTAACGACACGATTAAATCGTTGTAAACATCGAGAGTTATAACAACTAAACCGAACGTCACGTCATCGTTCCTTAATTATACATAGCCTAGCTAACTATGTCTAATTCGGAGGATCACGTTATGTTGGGGCGATTATTTATAAATCTTAGTGCAAGCAAAATTTTCACATGTTCCGATTCAAAGTGTTACTTATGAGAGATTCATCCGATATTTTCCTTACTATGATGTTTTAGACACTCTCAATCATCGATAACCGTAACGACACTTCTCCATGTCTTCTCTCCTCGATATTCACCACAAACTCAACAATTCGATAGACTAACACGAACTGAATTCAGGGACTGAATTCCTTTTTGGATGGGCGAATGTGACAACTCGCAATTTCGTGTTATTTCTCAAAACAATTCATGCTTCACCATTTCACCATTTATCGTAAACTAGGTTTACGTGTTCCAAATTCGCGTAACCTTAAGGGTTTAGCGGCGAATTCATGATCATATCATCACGGACATTTCATATAGACTAAGTTTAGTCTACATTTCATTAACATCATTTGTATCATGTTAGTTCATTCATGATTTTGCATTTCACCATAAACGCGTAAATTTCATATTAAATAAACGTTATCGCGTGAGTTATTATTTTGAACATTTAATCCGATACTTCCAAAAATGATCCCGATATATTTTTATACTTACATTTAGTTTATAAAACTATATTTTGAGTTTACCTAGTGTTTTAAATTTATTTCGTATATAAATTGTTAAATTTATATTATTACGACGTTTTCTTAAAAACTACACGATAATTATATTATCACTCAAATTATGCAAGAAATATATTTTACAATTTTTATGATCTTAATATATTTTACTTTGGTCAATTAAAATTTATTTGATGCTAAAACTACTTTAAATACACAAGTTACAAACTATCCTTACTTAAATCCCTTTTACTTACACTTTATATACACATTTTATACATATGCATAATAAAAAAAAAAAAAAAAAAAAAAAAAAAAGATATTTTGAGAGACAATTGTCCCCAAAAACCGGCCCTATGGGGGGGTTACATTTAATGTTGGTAAATTTTTCTTCCTTGATTGTTTAGACTTTTACTCCATATATATTTCATACTTCAATCATTCACTTCATTGAATCATCTCATTTATTCAAGAGTAAAAAGTTTTCTCTCTTCTTGTTTCTCTCCAAAACCGGCAGCCTAAGGATCAAAGGAGGGATCATCAAATTTTTTCTCAAGCTCAAGTATATACAATCTAGATCACACTCTTATTAAGGTTTTGAAATAAAAACCTAGGGTGTTTAGGTTAAACCTTTGTTCTTTGCACCTCATCATAGTTTACTTGTAAGCATATCATTTACATTTTTCATTTTCCTTATCATTTCATATTTATTTCTTCATATTTGGAGCAAACATGCAAGACTTATGTGTATTTATACCATTTTTACATTGATTTTTAGAGTTTAATATATAAAGGTCATCCTATAATTATTCCCTTGTTATATTTTGGTCTTGATGATGTCTAGGAACCCATGACACCCTAAGAAGGTGTATGGTAGGATTAGTATAGCTTTGGAGTTGATTTGAAGGGATTGGAATAGGTTTAGTACGAGAAAAACTATTTTCGACAAGTATATTTAGTGGTCTGATCTTGTTTTGTTTTTCTGGAAAATCCGACAGTAGGCACGAATTTTTGGTCTAGATACTTAGAAAATATACTTTAAAACGAATCCGTGGCCGCTTGAACGGATTAAAACGGAGTTATAACGAAGAAGTTATGAATTTTTCAAGTTTGACGACGAAATATACATTTTCAGAAAATTTCAGCAAAGTGTTTTTGTTTTGTACGAGTCAAAAACGAGTCTTAAGCTTCATAAATTATTTCGACTTATCAAAAATATATTAGTATACTTTGATACGAAGCTAAGGACGTATTATACGTAGAAAACGGATTTATAACAACAAAGATATACACGTTTTCATAAAATTGCCGTAACTATTATTTTTAGAAAAACTATATTATTTTTACGAGATAAGTGTTACGGTAACTAAAACGACCATATTGAAGGCTGTTTTTAACGATGATGTAGAACTTTTTGTAACGAGATGTCTTCTAATAAAATCAAGATCACCAAGCATATTTTTCAAAACGACCAACCGTTTGTATAGCGGAGTTGTAATAAATTATTTACGGTCGCTTAAACTCTGCCGAAACTCACTTTTTACACAACATTTGGACAAAATCAACATATTTAACCTCTATTATCTTTATGTTCGAGACCTCTATGACGAAAACTCCTGTACTAAAACTTCTAGATTTTGATACAAGCTTTCCAAAACCGTCGAGTTCGTTTCCTAACGTTCGACGTACACCATTTTACGACTAGCTTTTCGAAGCCATTTTTGTCACTTTCATGAAATTTCCGACGACATTATTTTCCGACGAAAAGTTAAAATTTCACAATAAATCATTACGAAACTATTGTAGGATGACATTTTGACGTAAATACTTGTAAAGTAATTTAAGTTTGGTCAAGACGTCAAAAGAGTATTTTTCGACGATAAGTATTATTTTTTCAAAACTCGCAAATGGTATAAATAACATACGAAATGCATGCATAACATTACATCATAACTCATTACATATCATATCATTCGTAATAGGTCCAGATTAAAGTATCACGCTATACCTCAGTGTACTCACTCTTGTCATCATACCAGTTTATCAAGTGAGTTTTCATAGCCCCAATTTATTCAAGTTTTACTTATTTCAAACCTACGGGGGAGAATACATTGCACAACATTTTTATTACGATACCAAGTATGTTAAATTCATTTACATTGCTTAAGTTACCACGTTGCCAGTTAAATGTCCCCACTTCATATGCATGAGCCGTTAATTTCCTAGAAGCGTGTGTGAGTGGATAGATCTATCGAGGTGACGCCCCATCCGGGTTGGTGAATCCCAACTAGTCATACGGATGCATTTCATTCATAAACATTATTAGAGTTGTTTGGCAAGACACTCTGTTGGGCGAACATCATCGAGCTTGGTATCATGCGCTTAAGCAATTGTAACATTTTATGTGACATGATTGTCATACCAAGAATATTTTATGTGACATGATTGTCATACCAGAACATTTTATGTGACATGATTGTCATACACGATCTATACTTGCGTAGTCGTATAAAACATTTACATAAACCTATGATTTCTCACCAACATTATTGTTGACCGCTTTAGCAATGTATTTTCAGGTAACTAAGACATACTCATCATGGCATGGTTAAGGAACCTTTTGAGTCGCGGCGTCGACTTACATTATTGTACATTGGCACTTTCTTTCAAAACCATCGTTTGGACTTGTAATATATTTATATTTCCAAACTTTATAAACTTTGGGACCTATACTTTGTAAACTCGATTGTTTTATTAAATCAAACGATGTTCTTTTCAAACGACACTTTAGGTCGCTCAATATAACTGTGATTGTGATGCTATGACAACAATCCCGTGAATTCCATTCCGCCGCAAAATGTAAATTGGGGTGTGACATGAGTTCATGGCCCCTACTTTTACTTGCTTTAAAACTGCTTGGGGAGAATACATGCTCGCTTTTATTAAATGCGATGCTCGATTTGTTTGAATAAATGATTGTTACTTGGTTTGATGAAATGCGTGATTTGGTTTAAATATGTTTTATGTGGACACAAGTGCTTGAAAACTGCTTTGATTGGACCGAAAATGTTTTTGTGAGTTATTACGCGCTAGGTTAAGGTTAGAAACCCAAGCGTTGTTATGAATTGTTACATCCTCGCTCGTGATGGTGCGAATGTTATGGATAGATCTATTGGGAATGGCCACCCCGTCTGGACTTTGGTTGCCCAACTTGCCAAGGACTTTACCTGGATTTGTGGATGCACCAACTTGCCAAGGACTTTACCTGGATTTGTGGATGCACCAACTTGCCATGACGTATAACATGTCGATTGTTAGTGTGATTAGAGATAGTCACGGCTCGTGCTATCTAGTGATGGTTTCATGACTTAACCTGCGTAATAGTTAAGCTTGCGTGACACTATATTCGTTGTAGTGTTTGATTTTGATATGGTCCAAGTAGTTGAAACTAAACTTTTTGAGATTTTGATACTATGAATTAGGCAGGGTATGCCCTGGTTAAATTTGACTTGTTCATGAGAAATGATTTGCACTTGAAAACCTTGTGGTCCACACCACTATTTTGCTTAAAGGTAAACTTTGTTTTTGCGACATTGTGGGCGCCACAATGGTCGAAAGGCTCTTTTGAAACTCGCTATCCTTTTATGCAAACCTATGAACTCACCAACCTCGTGTTGACACTTTTAGCATGTATTCTCAGGTATTGAGGCGATTGTTTACTTTTGGAGGCGCTTGGGCAATGGCATGGCATGGTCATAGACGACTCTGATGTTGGTATTTGGGGACCGCTTATTTATTATGGGCATATTTCCGTATTAAATTTTATTGTAAACATTGATTTTATTAAATAAATGAGTTTTCTTAAGAAAAACCTTTTGTTCTATGCTTGTGTTGTGATACCGATTAGTAGCACCCAGAACTTGTATGCTTCCGCTAAAACTAATTTTTGGGGGTGTTACAGATTGGTATCAGAGCCTAGGTTATAGAGAACTGGGTAAATTTTCAAAACCTAGACTATAACCACTTTTATGAAAATTTAACCCTATGACCGACACGTGCCTGCCTGCCAAGCTGATGCCTCACTTGTGACTTTGATTGCTAATATATTTGATGAGATGTGTGCCTTACTATTGGATAGTATATCCATCTATCTTTCGCTATCTGTTATAAGTATCTTCGAAATACTTATGTTTACGCATCGTATCTGTTGTAGCGTTGCGTCTCTTTCCCTGCATGATCTCATCACTTGTCCTTGCGTGTGGACACTTGTTTTAAGCTGTTGAAAATGGATTTTTGGGAAGTGAAAGACATGATGCTAGAGTGACTAAATCAAGTATATCAAAATTCATTGAACCTCGGATGACTATAGACTGATCACCTATATTCAACCAGGGACAGTGGGACATAGCCTGATCACCTATGTCCGACTCAGAGGTGAATTTTGCGATACTTGGAATAGTTATAATAGAATTATGTCCGGTTGGTTTTTGGTTTGATTTCGGGAAATGGAAAAGTTTTGGTGTGTGTATACGAGCATGAAACTTTATAAACATTTTCCTTTACTCACAACACACTGGCATCACAAATTATTGTTTATCCCGATATCCTTCCTTTGTTATGAATCGCTATTCGTTGTCGTCTAATTGTTATTTGACTTCGGATTATTTTTGAAATTGTTGGAACTATAAGACCTTGTTTTGCGTCGGGTCAGGTTAGACCCGATTGATCACAAGTTGGCATTTGGGCTGCGTGAAGTTGTAATAAGCTCATCGGGCTACTTGGAATATTTGGAATCGATCTTGGCTACGTTGAATTTGGATTGTTAGATTTTGCGATTTTGGTTCCTATGGTGAAATTGGATTCGCTTATTTGCGTGGTTTTGTTTTGGTCCTGTTGTAGACGCCTCTACTCCAAGCCTTATTTTCGATCAATGGTTATTCCATTGACGTTGTTCTTTTGATGATGCACCTTGCGCTCTATCGATGTGTATGCTTTTAGCATAACTGTTTGGAACCATCGTCGTTCAATTGTATTCAGAATTTGATTTGATATCGATTGGTAGTCGAATTTCTTTTGGAAATTATGACGTTGAATTTGAATGCTCTATCTTTCTGAGTTAAGTATTAAGTGCACTACGGAATCAATCTATTGATTGCTAGTAGTGATTAATGCTCTCCTTCAGAGTCATACTCTGAATTTGCTTAACTCTCTTTTCGACGGAGATTCTGTTGGCCCAACAGAAACCTTAAGACTTTAAGGAGTAATTTGAACCGCGATCCTTGGAGCTGACGCCTAACCCTTCATTTGTCTCTCGAGAATATCAATTATATTGCTATCTCCTTATGAAATTTTGAGCCGTGCCACTATAGTCGTACAAGCTGATTTCGATTATCCTACTAACCATTTTGCGGTCATCCTACGAAATGTTTTGCTGTTATCGAGATTTTGACCTTGCCGTTGTTTGTACACAATGAATTGTATTCTTGTTATCCTCTCAACTGTTTCACAAGTCGCTTCACATCAAGTTTTAGTAATCACCAAGAGCTATGAGAATGTGTCTTGGTATGAGTATAGGATACCATCCATAGACCGCTGGCTCGAGGAAAGAATTATTTAAATGTTAGAGGACATGTTGCGTGTCTGTGTGATCGATTTCGACACCGGTCGATGTACACCTCCCATTGGTCGAAATCTCATATAACCATAGCCACGCTGTACGAGGTACTTCATGGTTGAAAATTTTCGCTCAACAATTCGTCGGTTTAAGTGGAAATACCCAACTTGCTATCCCGAACTGCTCATGAATCACGAGAGATTGTTTAAATCAAAAGCGTAATGCAAAGTGCTCACGATCATCGGAAGAGCTACGATGGATGAATGACATGAATCTTTGAGACTCCATGATCGGAGGCTAAGCTATGCTAAAATCTCACCAAGGATTGTGTGATACGTTTAGTAAACGTGAAAAGTTTAATCTTCGTTGTGTTGATCCTTTTTAAGACTCTTGCTAGAGCTGGACTGATAGCCTAGAGACTTGAGCTACCGTCAGAGCTTAGTTATTCATGACGTTTTCCTATGCGTAATCAGAGGTAATGCCTCACTGTTGAAAACAATTATTGTCTTTGCTGGGAGATATCCATATCGACGAACGCCTAAGCTGGGTTGAGGAACCTATCGAAACCGTAATCCGTGAAGTCAAATGACTTGAGCAAAGTCGTTTTCTTATTTTTACTGATCAGTGGAAACTTTAAGAAATATCTCGAATTCGCGTGAGAACGTGAAAATTGAATCTTGAGAAAGTATCTATATCTCTTTTCGAATCTAACGGATAACTCGAATTGAATCGCGAGGACGCGATTCCGTTAAGGAGGGAAATCTATAACATCCCGCGATTTTCCAGATATTTATTTTTCGAGGAATTTAGTCTGTTTTTCATTTACGAAATTTACAGAGTTTGATTGACGTGAAAACGAGAAAGTTATCTCGTGAAACGAGAAAATTAGACACAACGCGTCTTCCAAGACAACCGACACTTTAATTTAATTTTGATATTTTATACGAAATTTTTTTCGTGTAAACAATCATTTTTATTGCAAAAATGATTTCGTGAACGATGGCGCAAGTTTCGTAACTTTTCGAGTCCGTTTACTCCTCCAATTGAGCCCTGAATCACTAATTTGTGAAAGATTGTACAAATTACACTTCTGGTCCCTGTGACTTATTTCTGTCCGCCCCTAAACTTTTGGGTAATTACAAATTCGTCCCTCCTTGAGTATAAAAGAAAAATTTTAGGGTTTTATCTCATTTATTTTCACCCACTCACCGGAAAAATATTATTCCGGCGCCGTCACTTTTTCCGGCCAAGTTCCGGTCACCCAATTTTATTAGTCGAGCGTGTAGATCGTTATGAAGGGAGTATTTCTGGAGCGTTTTAGACCACGAGAAGGATGGTTGCTAGTGTTTTGAAGCACCACTGCCATGCACCGCCGCGACACCACCACCCTCCGCCGTTCATCATCACTTCTCTCCTCTCTTTCTCTTTCGTTTGGTAAGGGGAAAACGCTACCCTCTCATTTTATTTGCTTCTTTTCATTTAAAACCGATTAGTAATTGGTTTGGAACTGTTTTCGTGGATAAATAAAGGTTTTTAGAAAATGATTTGTATTAATTTTCTGGATTAAAACGCGTTTTGAAATAAGGTTCCGTGTGGTAGTGTTGAAACATGTTTTTGATAACGATTTCGTGGGTGGAAAATATTTGTGAAGCGGATTTAAAACGTTTTAACAAACCGTTCGTGTGGTGAAATGGAGTTTAATTGATTGTCTTGCTCATTGGAATAACGAGACCCAAAGGGGTGCTCGTTTGCGTTTTAATCTCGGTTCACAAGAGTTGAACCACCAAAGCAGTGTCTACTTGTTGTGTCTCGTTGTGGTCCTGGTTTGGGTTAGTTTCGAGTTGGGTTTAGGACCGTGAGAGCCACGAGTCAAGGAACTGGTTTTGTGACTAGTTAAAATGCTATTGTTATTGTGGTCACAGTCTAGGTGTAGGGTTCGAGACCCGTAACGGGACACAAATTTCGTATCTGTTGTGGGGTTAAGCTTGTGTTTATGATGAGTCAATAAGGGTACGTTTGTTTTATTTATTAGTGTTCTCAGATTTTTAGTCTTGGTCCAAGGATTATTATTATTTCAAGTATTTTGATGTCTTGGTGAAGCATTTGTTATTAATTTTGTGTTTACTGTTTTGTTTGGATCGAGTATAGAGATTACATGGTTGGTGCGTTTGTGTTCTTGTGTTTGGTTTCGTTTTGCGTTAAGTCTAGTAGGAAAGACCCGAGATGGGTTTGGTTTTGCGTTAATGTGTAGTTGTGTGAGTTGTTTGCCGCGAGTAACTAGGGTGCGTTGGGGTTAACAAAAATTGTAAATTGTTGGTCGAGCCCATTATTAGCGTGTGTTGGTAAGTGTGACATGGTTTCGGATATTGAGCATCGGACTAATGTATTTACTTATTGATCATGTGATATTGGTATGTTTCGGATTATATTGGGGGTTGTGACTTGGAATTGGATACGTATTATGATTTATTTGACAAGAGAAATGTATAATTGGATTGAAACTATTATTTCGGATACTAATGGGGAAAACGGTAACAATAATTAAAAAGATAACAATAGTTAAGGGATATATTGCAACACATGAGGCAGTGATTTCTTGGACTCATTTACGAGTATTGTGACATTATATATATTGTTGGACAAGGATTGGACGTATTGGATTTACGGAATTGGTTATTTGGACATTATGGACCCTTTGGTACATGCGACGGAAAGGTATGTTAGACTCATAAGAGTATAACATATCTGGACCCGAACTTTACAAAATGGTCGATAAATCTAAACAACTAATATATACGCGAATAATATGTTCAATTGTATATTTTAAATTGTAGCATTTGATGAATTGGGAAACTTAACGATACATTTTATATTATTCAAGAGTCATTATGACTTGGAAATGTCTTATAAATGGGCACCTCATGCCAAAATTTCATAAAGTCTTTTATAAACTTTAATCATTTATGATTTCTTTAACATTCTGAAAACTTTTCAAAGCTTATACGTTTTGACGATATATCAACTATTTGGGACTATGGGTAAACGCCGAAACTTACCAATCAACTTACCTGCTTGTCATAGTTATGAATCGTTATTTCCTCAACATCTTTCTTATCGCTTTCTTCTCGAGTTGAGTCTTGGTCAATATTACTCGACTATTCCTTATAATGTATTGGGATATACATTATGCTTTAGCGTGAGTTATACCTTTGGTGTGAGTTACTTTTGGGCGTGAGTTGTATGTCAAGTCTTGATTTCACCACCACACGAAACGTTAAAACTAAACTTTTGAGATATTGATACTTGAATTTTGGAAACGTTTGACACGAGTACTCCACGAAAACTAAGACACTGCCTTTCGGATATTATATTATTTTACTTTTGAGACGTATTTTGAGATAATACGTATACTATTAGGCCTTGACGATGTAGTACCCTTGTACTTGTACTCTTTGGATATCGACGTGCCTTCCTTCATGATTTGGTTGTGCTTGCTCTTTGATGCCAGTCTTGTTAGTTGTGATTCTTGCGTTGCTTCGTATCGAGGTGAGTTCATGGCCCCTACTTTTACTTGCTTTAAAACTGTTTTGGGGGAGAATACATGCTCGTTTTTATTAAATGCAAATGCTCGATTTGTTTGAATAAATGATTGTTACTTGGTTTGATGAAATGCGTGATTTGGTTTAAATATGTTTTATGTGGACACAAGTGCTTGAAAACTGTTTTGATTGGACCTGAAAATGTTTTTGTGAGCTATTACGTGCTAGGTTAAGGTTAGAAACCCAAGCGTTGTTATGAATTGTTACATCCTGGCTCAGGATGGTGCGAATGTTATGGATAGATCTATTGGGAATGGCCACCCCGTCTGGACTTTGGTTGCCCAACTTGCCAAGGACTTTACCTGGATTTGTGGATGCACCAACTTGCCATGACGTATAACATGTCGATTGTTAGTGTGATTAGAGATAGTCACGGCTCGTGCTATCTAGTGATGGTTTCATGACTTAACCTGCGTAATAGTTAAGCTTGCGTGACACTATATTCGTTGTAGTGTTTGATTTTGATATGGTCCAAGTAGTTGAAACTAAAATTTTTGAGATTTTGATACTATGAATTAGGCAGGGTATGCCCTGGTTAAATTTGACTTGTTTATGAGAAATGATTTGCACTTGAAAACCTTGTGGTCCACACCACTATTTTGCTTAAAGGTAAACTTTGTTTTTGCGACATTGTGGGCGCCACAATGGTCGAAAGGCTCTTTTGAAACTCGCTATCCTTTTATGCAAACCTATGAACTCACCAACCTCGTGTTGACACTTTTAGCATGTATTCTCGTGTATTGAGGCGATTGTTTACTTTTGAGGCGCTTGGGCAATGGCGTTCGCACTACCATGACGACTACGATGTTGGTATTGGGGACCGCTTATTTATTATGGGCCTATTTCGTATTAAATTTTATTGTAAACATTGATTTTATTAAATAAATGAGTTTTCTTAAGAAAAACCTTTTGTTCTATGCTTGTGTTGTGATACCGATTAGTAGCACCCAGAACTTGTATGCTTCCGCTAAAACTAATTTTTGGGGGTGTTACATTATGAGAGCAGTCTTTTCATCTTTACTCAAATCTCGAGCAATAATGACGGGTAATTTATCATCACCCTCAAGAAATGCATACTCAAGATGAGGTGGTAAGTCCTTAAGTTCGACTTCAGGAAATTCTTCAGTTTTCTCAACTGACTTGACTTCCTTGTTATGAAGGTTGACGGGAGGAGAGGAGGAGAAGTGTCCCGATTTAACAACTTCTCAAGAATAAGAATATCTCCTCCTGATTAATCTCATGGTGATTAATCTTTTCTCGAATTGCATCACTAGAGTGAGGGTTGATGAATGATCATCTTTAAGCAATTTCTCAATGAGAAGTATGTCCCCTCGATGTCAATTGGGCGTGATCAATTTCCCATGGAATGTAATCACTAGCCAAGTATGCTTCAATCTCTTCCAAGATGAAGTCGCTTCCTCAACGGAGTGGCAGAAGGAGTAGAATTGGCTATGATAGGTTGAGAAGATGTGGTGGGATTCCCACTCGCGAATTATGAGAATAACCAAGAACTTCGAGAGTACTCTTCGTAGCAACATCAATGATATCTATTCGGTTAACCGACTCGTAATCATAGTTTGCGGAGTACCTCAAGTTTGATCAAGGTTAAAGGTGGCGACTTCATTACCAACACGTAATGTGATTTCTTGCTCAAATACATCAATGAGAGCACGACCCGCTCTCGTGAATCCTCTTCCAACAATGAGAGGAACCCGTGGATCAAAGATCGAAATCAACAACTACAAAGTCACCGGAAAATGGAACTTTCCTACTTTCAAATCGTCCTCGGCAATTCCAAGAGGACGGGATATTGTACGATCTGCAAGCTCGAGAGTCATGCATGTAGGAGTAAGATCCGGAGAGAAAGTTTCTTCCATATTGAATGAGGCATCGGGTTTATGCTTGCACCAAGATCGGCTAAGGCAAAGCATTCAACCATTCCCGGAAATACACAAGGTAAGAGGAACTTTCCGGATCTCCAAGCTTCTCGAAGCTTCTTCAAGATAATCGCAGAGCGCTTCTCGTTCGAGGAGTTTTAGCCATTTCAAACAAATTTTTCCTTGTTGCTTAACATGTGTTTGAGAGTTGATGCAACTTGGGCATCAACATGATAGCATCCGCAAGCTTATGTCAAAATATAGTTCTTGGAAAATTTGAAAGAATTTTTCATTTGATGACCGGCTTTTTCATGAGCTTTGCTCATGTAAACGTGATGGGTAAGGAATAGAAGATTTGATTTGGTATTTTCAATGGGAGCTACAGGAGGTTCAAAACAACTCTGGATTGGATTTGGGTTTCGGACAACCCGAGGATGGACATTGCTTTGGTACTTCCGCTATTAGTAGGAAGTTCCTTGTCCTTTGTTGCCTCATGTTCACTTTCCACTACCTTCGGAGAGAAGAAGAGGTAGTAGGAATAGCGGGTCCATCATACTGAAACACCACTTACGTCAGTGATCGCCTTTGCATCGCCCCTCGGATTAGCGATCGTGTTGCTAGGTAAAGTACCGAGCCCGAGGGTCGATCATTTAAAGACTTCTTTAATTCACGATCCGACCGACCAACACCTGCTTGTCTCCTCTTGAGTCTTTATGAATTGCTTTAAAAGCTCATCGATGTTGATACAGGGAGGAGGTGGAGGGATAATTGAGGTCCGTATGTTCGGTTATAGCGAATTCCCTTGATTAGGGTTCATATTCCCCGAAATTGATTCCCTCGATTGTAAGTGTTTTGATTAAGATTTCCTTGATGTTGGAAACCTTGATTGGGTCCGAATAGAAATTACCTTGGTTTTGATAACCTTGGTTCATTCTAGGTTGGTTCGATTCGGTTAGGATTCGGTTAAACCGGTGGTGCACGATAAGTGTTAGCACGATAGTTTGGTTCATTATGAGGACGGTATTGATTACCTCCTTGATTTGAAGTACCGGCTATAGCATTAGCTTCAAACGGACTACCATCGGTGGCGATCAGTTGTAGTATGCATGAGGACCACCACAAGTAACACAAACTTCAACTTTCTTCACTTCACCATATGATGGTGCTTGTGTGAAAGTGACTTTCTTTAGTTAGCAAGAACCAAAGCTCGAACAATATCCGTGAGTTTGTCAATCTTAGCATCGGCGCTAGATGTACTCACGGAGATGAAGTAGAAGGTCCAAGATTAGACTCGGTGTGATATGTCTTTGTGCGGAAAGGACGGACCGGACTTGTTTTCAATGATTTGCAAGGCTTCTTTTGTGGTCTTGCTCAAGAAATTACCTCCCGGAGGCATTCAAAGAGTCTTGATTAGTCCGGTTTAGACCATTGTAGAAAGTATCCATTTGCATTAACTCGGAAAACCATGATGCGGACACTTACGAGCAATTCTTTGTAACGATCCCATGCCTCCCGAATGATTCATCAAATCTTTGAGAGAATTTCATTATCTCATTCTTAAGACTTGTAGTTCGGGATGGAGGATAGAATTCGTTAACAAACTTTGTGACTAGATCTTCCCATGTCTCAATGGAACGAGGGGTTGTTTCTCGAAGCCAATTCGGGCTTGTCCTACAGAAAATGGGAATGTAAGAAGCTTGATAGCTTCATGTGGGACATTCTTGTACTTGATGGTAGATGCAATCTTGTTAAACCATCGAATGTGTGTATGAGGATCATCCCGCTCAAAACCATAGAATTGGCTTTGGGTTACAGTTAAGTAACCCGGTTTGAGCTCAAAAGTATCGACCACGATGGTCGGGACAACAATAGCATCTCCGTAACCCTCGATGGGTGCTTGAGAAGCTCATTCATCGGCTTGTCTTCCGCCATTACGGCAGTGGTGGTGGTGGTAAACGCCTCGATCACTACCAAGGAGCCGAACGTCCTCTACGCTCACGAGGAATCTTTCCAAGTTCGAAAGTGGATTTGTAGAACTGGAAGAACGAGCGCGCATGCACTAAGTATAAAAATCGCCAAAACAAATGCGAGGCAAAACGACAAGTGAACTTAACCAATAATCACAAATGAAATGGCTTTTTGAAAAAGGTACACCAAATCACAAGGACACAAAGGCAAGTTTTAAATCGATGTTCGGGAACTTATTATGGTCGCACCCCAGTTAGGTAGTGCAACGCCTTGGTTCATGTGGTTGATTTTTATGTATATATTAAGTACCACCGAAAAGACGTAGGTATAGATTTGTCTTGATGGGTTTAAAAACTTTTGGACAATATTTTTGGTATCGCCTCGTTTAACCAAATCGTATTTCTTTAAGAATCACCTTAAAAGAAACACAAGCTAGAAAACGTTACGATTGTTTTGTTGTTTTATATTTTGTTTGGTGTTTTAACACTTTAGGAAAAGTGTTAATGAACTTTTGATTTTGTTATAACTTTACAAAAACTTTTACAAATTGTGGTATATGTGCAAGTACGGTCTCGAAAATGCTTAGAACACGCTTCTGACCTCCCGTGGCGCCAAAATTTGATTGGTGCAAAACCGCAAGTTTTCTCACGCAGCTAGCCACTGAATGACCACCGTAAGGAACTTAAAACACTCAAACACCAATTGCAATTTAGATCGAGAATACTGATGGATTCCCTGTCGTTAAGTCCCACGGAGGATGACCGGTGTTTAACACAATCAGTTGTCGAATAACCACTGGGATAGTGATCGAGAAGGATATTGAGTTTATTTATACCTAAAGAAAAGATTAATAAATTACAATGACTTAAATGAAAATTAAAGGAAATTAAAAAGATAAACTATATTAAATAAACGCTATCACTAATTTTAAACGATGTTTTTGATTTTATGTTTTGTAAAACTTAATTTAAAAACTACGTGACGTCTGAAATAAAAACGTGAAACTTACACAATATTAATCCTAAAAATATGAAAATGATATTTTTACAAACCTAATGATATAAGAAAATTTTAAGAAAAAGAAAATTATTTTTATAACTATTTAATTAATTATTATTAATTAAAAACTATTTTTAACTATTAAATAACAACCTAAATTACAAGAAAATAGGAAATAAAGCTAGAAAATTAAAATTATGACTTGGAAAAATCTAAAATAACAAAAGAGAATTTTCAAAACTATTTTTATATTTTTCTGATTATTTTTCTATTTTTTATGGATTTTAAACTATTTAAAACTAATTAAATTGCTAAAAATTACAAAATAAACTATGAAAAATCTGGAAAATTACTTTTTTTACTTTTTATATTTATCTAAACCTAAGAAAATTGAAAAATTATTTTTTTGGACTTTTTCTGATTTAATTGTATTAAAAGCTAATTAAATTGACTTAAAAACTGTTTTAATTAAGGAAAAATAGCAAACAGTGTTGGAAAATTATGAAAATTTCAGGAAAAGTCTAATTTAATATGTAGAATCTAGGAAAAATAGAAAAACAGTAGCTTATGTGGAGGAATTTGAAACTGCAGTTGTAAGTGCTTAAAAATAAGCACTTGAATAAGCCAAATGATCACCACAAGCTACCAAACTGAAACCGAAGCATTAATATGCTAAAACTACTAAAATGAAGCAAGAAACAATAAGCCTTAACCTCTGGATTACACACTGCTATGATCTTGATGATTTGATTAATGTCTTAAAACAGATTGAGTGCTACTTTGTAGCTTAAGCACAAGCTTATTAATAAGTCAGAATGAAAACCAAATATTGGAAACTATACTAGACCTGGCTAAGAACAAGTAAACCAAAAGCGGACCTAGAGAAGCTCAGGAGCTCGATAAGCTCTGCAAAGCTTGAGAAAACTCGGTGGTGATCGAGTTCATGAAAGCGAGGCAAATAAGCCCTGCTTGATGAGCTTGTTTGAGGGCTTTAGAAAATTACTAAAATTATGAAAAAATGACAATAAGGAAACATACTAGTTGAAGTTTTAAAGTCCTAAGTTTCAATAAGATTGACCCAATAATGTGCTCATGAAAAATCCTTCTAGTTGGGCCAAAACTGAGATTTCATGTTTTGACTTTTGAAGGCAGTTATGCAAAGTTGACTTTCTTGAACTTTAAGACTAAATTGTAGACTGATTGTGATATATTATGATATAATGGAACTACTGAAAGCTATTTATATGAGTTTTGAACATGAAACAAGCTTTTGATTCTTTGAAAATCCAACAGTTATGCAGTTAAACAGATTCTAAGTAACTTTTGACTTTTGAAGTTCTAGTGCACAAATATTTGACTCAAATGAATTTAACTACCTATATTAAGACTGCTAATGCAATAGTTAAGTGTAAATCAAGACTCAAGCTCGACTTGACACACCGATCCAAACACACCTTTAAAGCTGCTTTGCTATGTAAACTAGACTAATTCTTGCTTTAACTCATTTAACCATATAAACTAACTCTAGCATCCTTATTACTACTAATTAAACATGTTTAAACTAGTTGGTGACCACGTAATTCAAATATGAGCACAACATGAAAATCAGATATAAAATGGAAAATGAGATACCAACTTACAAGTGTCCAACATATGCGACAAAACCGCACCATACACTACCCTATACTAAGCTAATTCCAACCCAATTCCATCTCGCAATACCCATTATCCAATTTCAAGCCTGCTTAACCAAATTTTCTTCTTTGTTGACTTTTGTTGACCTTCAATGGAACTTGATTGAAACTGATTTCCCAAGCTTACAAAAAGCTATATAGAGCTTAAATAAGCCTGTTTGAGTTTAAATGAAGCTTATTGAAGCTTTGAACATAAGAGTTGGAAATTAAATTTGCAACAGTGAACCATATATCATGAAATATTAATACCACTTGAATCACCACTTGAAAACAGTTTTAGTATACTTCAATAACTTAATTTTATATCATGAAACACAAGATTACAACTTAAAGCTTAATTAAAGAGATAAAAATAAAATACGACATTCAAAAATTTAAAAACTAAAAAGGCTGTTTTCTCTCTTGTTCCTCTTCCTCTTTTATGCTCTAGAATTCTTCCACTTGGCCTTCTGAGAGTATCCCACCTCTTTTTGGAGCCAATGGTTGAGTTTTGAGCCTTATCACATTTTGGCGGGAAAGACCTAAATTTGACTGTAGCTCTGAAACTAGCACTAGGGGGTGGCATTTATTGTGGGGGGTTTGTGATGATGAGGGTGGTGGAAAGGTGAGGTGATGGGAGGAGGGATCAGGCAAGTGGGTTGCAGAGGAGAGGTGGAAGACAAACAGTGGTGGGCGGGGTGCAGCTTTTGACTTTATTTGACCAAAGGGTCAAAACAAGGCTAATGAATGGGGTCAAATGGGAGGTCAAAGGTTTAAGCGGGGGTTCAATTTCGGTTTGACAAGGCTTGCTTTAATATGACAAGGACTAACATTGCAAATCGCCAAATTAGAGGACCAAACCCGTAATTTTCCAAACTTGTTACAAGGGACCAATATTGACAAGTTCCAATAGTACAAGGACCGCTTTGACATTTTCAAATTTCGAGGACCAAACTTGACATTTTTGAAACTTGAGGGACCTTTTCGCCATTTGACAAAAGATTTATTCAAGGACCATTTTGACAACTTAGAATATTTCAAGGACCTTGAATAACATTTTTATTTATTTTGTTTTACCAGGGACTGCTTTTGACAACTTTTGAAACTTGGGGACTAAAGCGCCAATTATGCAAACTTGATACGTTTTCACGATTTTGATATTTTGCATTTAAAACACATAAAACACTTATTTGTGATATTTTATCATTTTGATGCATTTCGAGTGTTTTCGGATGTTTTTGCAGTTTAATTTGTACAAAAATGATGAGTATTTAGACACTCATCAAAGAGCATTGTTTACACCCCACCCCCAAATATACACCCAAATCGCCTTAGCCTACCCTGTATGCACTCACTTTTAGTGCATTATTGTTATCACCCTAAACCCTTAGTTCAATTATCTAGTTGCTTGCATGAGTTGCTAAGTCGAGTCATATCCTTTGTACACAGTTTTGGGACGATTGGGACTCATGGGAAAAAAGTTAAAGTTTATAAAATGATTGAAAGGGAACGTTAAATTCCCTAATTTGCGTAATAACATACCCCAAGTGTTTTGATCTTTTCAATTCGGGTCAAATTAGTGTTAGAGTAGAGGATGGTAGAGTAAAAGTGTATGAAAAATAAAGTGTAGGGATGTGCCTTTAAATCCCTATCATTTTGATGTTACCTTAGAGGATGGTAGAGTAAAAGTGTATGAAAAAAATAAAATAATAATAATAATAAAAAATTAAAAAAAATAAAAATAAAAAATGGGCTACCATCCTACATCTATCCTTTAAATTTATGTTTGTTTATTTCAGTTAGCTAGAATCTAGAGTGTCGAGTCTTGGCTTAGCAACGCCATTCTTCGTATGCTTGTAACATAAGAGATTTTTGACTTGCCACCACTAAATAGCCTATCCCACCAAACCCTTTATTTCCCTACCGTAAGCCTAACATTACAACCCTTTAAAGACCTCTTTGATAGTCTTTCCTAGATGCTTACGCCAAAGCGATGGAGGTTTGATCTATTCTCAAGCCTATGGTAATCTATGTACTTGGACCGGTTAATGAGTGTTTATCTTCCATTTCCAACTTGTTATATTTCATATACACCCGAGAGAGATGTGAGTATCCAAACATCCCATGTGAGGTGCTAGTATGTAATTTCCGTGCTTGTTATGACTTTTATGGGGCTTATATGTGTTGTGGACTGTTTTAAACCAATGCTTCATGACCCCTAACTTATAAATTAATTGGCTAAAGCACATTTGCTTGAGGACAAGCAAATACCAAGTGTAGAGATATTTGATAAGGTTTTAAATGTACCTTTTTAGGGTCGTTTAAGCCCTTATTTGATCACTTTGTATCCTATTACTTAATATCGCTCCTTTTCACTTTTAGTTCTCTTGAAGGCAAATTGTCAGTAATGGCACTTATTTGGACGAAAAGGCGGATATCTGAAGAAAATGGCCAAAGTCAAGAATCGAGATACTCAAGTCTTTGAAATACAAGGTGACGGCGTCATCGCTTAATCTATGACGCCGTCGGAGCATTTTGTGACACACGAAGCCAAATTTCTTATTTTCAAGTGACGGTGTCGGGGCTTTAAAAGAGTAAGCCGTTACAACTCAAATGGCCTAGATTTGATCCGACGACGTCGAGATCGAAGGTGACGGCGTCACAACCATAAGGTGACGCCGTCACAAGTCGATCAAGTCACAACATGCTTGTAAGTAGTTGATATTGTTTTGGCCATAACTTTTGCATACGAACTCGGTTTAGGTGATTCAAAAGCCCACGTGACCGAACGAGAAAATCTACAGCTTGGTGAAAAAATGGTTGTGGCGCGTCACTCTATAAGTGTGACGCCATCACTCTTGCCGATAGAAAATCGCTATAAATATAACATTATAACTTCACTTTTCTAAGCCCTAAACCCTAAGTCCGATTCGGGATTTAGGTAGGTGTTTTTCCAAAGAACTTAAAGGGTTCCAAACACTCTATAAACATCGTGTAATGGTTTGTTTGTTAATCCAATCCTATGGTATGTCTTCAATTATCATAATTGTTGCTTGCTCTTCATTAATTATGTGGCTAATTCACCTAGTGTTTGCTTATGATTGTATGAAACTTGTATATAATTAATTAGATCTTATTGATTTCTTAATGATGCTTGTGTCTATCTTCATCATTAGGGGTGTGACAATTTCAATGAGTCTAATTGGTTTAGTTTATAATTCTTGCACCCCACATCCTCTTGTTTGATTGGTTGTCTCTTATCTTAATTGTAATTAGCTTAGAGTGCGACTAGGCTATCGTTGTGTTTAATACTTGATAAATCTTTGATAGTTTATGAATGACTTAGTGGATTTCGTTTACTAAACCCAAAGATAACCTTAAAGTTAGTTTATGAATGACTTAGTGGATTTCGTTTACTACACTTAAAGGTGACTTTAAAGAGTTAGGGAATGCACACCTTACGACCTTAGAAAACACAACGCGTTAAGAATAAGGACGTGACAATTCAACCATCAATAGGACGTGACAATTCAAAGGGTAGAATTAGATAGCTAGCAAGGAGTAATACATCATAAGTAGATACGCTCACGCCTGGTAGACCCATAATTTAGTTAGTATCTTTTGGGATAGTTGACTAGCAACTAATTCCACCTCCCTCCAAAACCGAGATTCATAAAATATAAAATACAAAATAATCATCCTCACCTTTAGACTTAAATCGACATACACTTGACCCTAACGACACTATTCCCCTAGAGAACGATATCAATACCCGTGGCTTACCCTAATACTACACTACAGCGATTAGGTTCACTGCCTAGGGTGTTATAAAACTTGCTCATCGAAAGGAAGTTCCTTTGACCCCGAACGCGCTGCGTAAGCGTATCAGTTATCATCGAGACTTAATCTTCAAGAAACCCGCTGGAACCTTTAAAACCGATTTATCAAGCCCCCACAAAACCAACAAACCCTTGAAGCTTCTTAACCTTCAAGATTGATTATCAAGGAACTCTAAATCATTAACCATTTGAAGCCTTTAAAACCCTTTGTCAAAACTCTTTGTATCCGCAATCTTGATCTCCAAGTAAATCCTTGGTATTGACTTTCTTGCACCTCAAGAACCTTTGGGAAAACTGAAACTTGCACCTCAAGTTTCCTTTTAATAGACCTAAGCTTCAGACACCTTATATCAAAACAACGATAGCCAAACAATAACCGAAAAATAACACGAAAATCAGATTTATCCAGCGAACTTCGACAGGGTATATCTCCCTACTGGGTGCTCCAATGCAAGATCCCTTCGTTGAGAACCTATATCTATGTGTCTTAAACCTGCAATACGAATTTCATATAAATCCAACGGTTAACAAACCTGCAGCGTCAGATCTACCATAGGATTGCATATACTGATGAACCAAACACGGTTTATTCTTTTCTCTTGTTTTGGCTCTCTCCTCGTTGTGTGATTCCTTTTTCTCAAACAAGGATCCGATACCAATTGTTAATACAAATAAGCCGTAAAAACGTTTATTTATATTTTACGATCTTCTAATGTTTTGTCGATAACAAACGTAAAATCATTTTAACGAAACAAATAAAATACGTAAATGGTTTGAGCCAATAGTTTTCTAACACACTTACGTTTTCACATAAAACGCTAAAACAAGTATAAGTGATTTTATGATTTAAATACATATGTACAACAACTACTGTTTACATATTGGGCAAATATATACATAACTAGTATGTATTATAATGGGTAAAAACTACAACCCATGAAGCATATCCATAACCCATGGTATTGACCCATATCCATTTGACTAGATGTATTGCACCTATTAGATACATTGTATCTAAGGAAATACCCATGGACCAACCCATAACCCCATAACCAAAAAACCCATGGGCAAAAGGGAGCGTCCCACGGATCCCGCAATACATCGGACGGATCCTCGAGGAGGGATCCGTGGGATCCGAGGAACAAGAATTAGTTTTCTTCTTTAAATAGTGAGCCATTTCTTCCTTTTGGGTTGCCACTCCCACACATACTTTCCCCAAGTATTGTAACTCTCTAACCACTGATCCTAAGGGATCTTTCTATGTAGTTTGTCTTTTGTTTTTATGTGATTCTCTAGGTTCCTCTTAAAGGCGAGATCACCACTTCTTGAAGTCGAGCAAGCTCAAGTCCATGAGTTGCCATGCTTCGTCATCAACAAGACTACTGAGGTTCTCATGTTGATACTTCCTTCTTCCTCCATAGAAGTGTTGTGTCGAAGGCATTAGTAAAGGATGCCGAAAGAGTCAAGACGAAAGCATTAGTGAAAGGTACTTAACGTCCGTGTCAAAAGCATTAGTGAAGAATGCTAAAGGAGTCAAGACGAAGGCATTAGTGAAAGGTGTCAAGCGTTCGTGTCAAGGGCATTAGTGAAAGATGCCTAGGAGTCAAATCAAGTAGCATTAGTGATGGATGCCAAGGTCGTATAATCGATGAGGTGCATCGTTATACAAATAGTGATAGGTTGTTTTCAAGGATGTTGATATCCTTGATGGTGTTGTAATAAGGAGTGGGTCTCCTTTGGGATTAGGTGTTGTGTAGTGTTGGGTAGTAGTTCCTCCATTGTAATGGAACTCGGTACTTAGCCTAGTACCGGATAAAGGGTAGGCGACGTTGTGGTAGGTGTGGTTCACCTTGGTGAAAGAACCCGGTGGTTAGCCTAGTACCGGAAAAAGAGTAGGCGACGTTGTGAAGGCTTCTCCGCCATAAGGAGTTGGTGTCGTGTAGTGATTATGAACTCTCGAGTAGGTGACTCGGGGAGTGGAGTAGGGCAAGGAAGGTGTCCTTGTAGCCAAACCACTATGAATACTCGTGTCGTAGTTATGTGCTTCTTACTCTTTATCTTTCATTACACTTTTATGTATATATCTATCAATGTCCAACATACACATCTAAATAGATTGACATAAGTCGATCTAAATATTTTAAAACGAAGTGTTAATTGGTAAAACTATTCAACCCCCCCCCTTCTAGTTTTCCACACCAATTGCTGGATAAAACCTGCAACAAACTGGAAGGCTTAGCGCATAATTGATCAAAGAGTTCACAAGAAAAGTTGACACCCTCAAAATCACAAGATAATCGACAAAAGTAAAAACAATATGCACACAAAATATACTTCGAACCCACTTTATTAATAACCAATAAAGGGTTACGCCGAGATAAAAAGAATTAATAAACTAGCATTCTTCTCACCTCTATTTATAGAGATGAGGGAGTAGAATCCTCATAAAATTAGAATTTCATAGTTTTCTGGTTTGACTTACACACCAAGCAATCATAGTCCAAGTATAAGTAATTTTTCTAATATATAATACTAAATCCAACTAACTCTTCTAAGTTTGCTCCTATATTCAATAGTTAGTTTTCACACTAAACGTCATTGGCAGACACTTTTGACAATCGTCATTCATTCGGTATTAAAAGTTAGACACATTACATCTCTAAGGACTAAAGATGTAGTTTTTTTCTCTGTTATCTACTAAAATTCAAACACCGCTTTAAATAAAATTACTCCTAAACACCCTCGTTATTAATTTCATCTTCTTCTGCTCACCACCTCCACTACCCATCATCATCAACATCTTTTTCTCACCGCCTCAAAATACCTAAACCCTTAACCATAATCGCTTCCAACACCACATGTAACGCCCCGACCCGACAAGGGTAAAGGAATCACAAGTAATGGTGTCATATCAAAGCAAACATAAATATCCAAAAGAAATCTTAGCATAAATACTTAAATAATCCAAGTCAAAATGACTTCAGTACATAGGTCCCAGCGGAAAAATAAACTCCAAATAAAATATCTGAAATATAAAGTCTTAAATGGCATCATAAGATCAAAGCTAAAAATCTCTAAGGTAAGTCCACTCAGCACTCATCACAAAGCAAAACCCAGCTCCAATGCTTAGATACCGCCATGAAGAAAAGAAATGCGGTGAGCTTCAAAAGCCCAAAGTGAATGATATACAAGCAAAGCGAATACGAAACGAAACGAATACGAAATAAAGTGAAAGAAAAATAGTAAAATCATAATCATTTCAAAGTATAAATCGAATAATAGAATAAGTTTTATAGTTAACTACCTCGAGCCTGTGCACACATATATCGATCATAATCATATTCATATTCACACAAGGCAACATTTGTAGGGAGACCTACGAGTTATGAAGGACGTGCATGCACGCAAAGATCAATCATCGATAACATACATCATATAACATATAACATATAACATATAATGATCTAGGATGCATCCATACGCCCACAACATATATTGGTAATATAATATAACTTGAGCTCATAACATATAACGAGATAAGGGACGTGGCGAACTTCACTCATCGCCTTAGAGTCATGTCAAGTGCATCATCGACACGGACATGGAACCCCATGACTAGTTATTATTTGGCTCGGTGTCAAACTATCTTAGGTCAAATCGAATGTCATAACCGACACGGATCATACTTTATCAAAGATTTAATCATGTTTCAATATCAAAGTTTTTATATCATATAGTTCAAAATCAAATGTTTTATGATCCAAAATCAAAGTTCGTGTAAGCAACAAACAAACAAATAAAATGGGGTTCATAGCAAAGGCTTAGGAAATCATAATATAAAAGCTAACGAAAAGAAAACGTTATAAGGAACCTTCTTGAAAAGGTCGAATATCATACCTTATTCCAAAGCAAATGATCGAAAAGCAGAAACACGAAAAGCAAAGGATTACTCCTTCTTCACAGAACCTATACACATTAACGGTCGTACATGTTATTTATGATTCCATAATTGTCGAAGTGATCTTTTAATATTTGGTGTTTATACTTAGTGTATCCAGTGATCTTAATACTTTAGGGTTTTATAATTAAATGAGACTTAAGTGTTTTATAAACAATATCGTAGATTAAGGTTCATTATGTCATTTATTAAAGTTTAGGGTTAAATGTGAAAATAGTTTAAAAGTCATAACTCACACATGAAATAACGAATTAATATACTTAGCTTCAAACCCTAATCGACTCTCATTATGTTCTAGGGTTTTCTCATTCTTTTAATATCATACCCACGTGCATTTACTTATATGTTACGTCATTAAATGACTCATTACTCTTGTTATTTACTCAACACGTTCATGTCTTAATCATATGTTACTCATATATATGTTATACGTCAACTTTTATATCCATGCACGTTTACACATTAAACTAGGGTTTAGGTTTCACATGATCTTACTTATTAAACACACTTTCAAAACTCTTATATAGTTCGGTTCAAACCTAGGGTTTCGGCTATAACACTTTACGCAAACCCTAGCTCACCTAAGTACTTTACATATTCAAGTTATCATGTTTTTATACCTTGGCCGAAACATATACATGGTTCGGTTCACATGCATGTGGTTCGGTTCTATATAGCTCGACTTAACCATGATCCGATTCAATAATACTTATTACGTAACAAGCTCTTTAATAATTATAAGATTCAAATCATTATGGTTTGTCTTTGTTTGGTTCACACGGCTCGGTCACAAAAAGAAAACACAAAACTCGACTAAACGAAACATATTACAATATATATCGTAAGGTGTAATAAGAGAAGACGAATAAACACGTTTATACCTTAGCTTGTTGGAAACAAAAGTCTCGACACCACAAATGTAGGGTTCGGCCGAATGGAACAAAAAGAAAGAGAGAGCAACAAAACTAGGGTTTCAATTTCTTGTAAATGTATTATATTTATAGGTGGTATCATTTTAGTTTAGGGCTTTTGAGGAGGGGCTTGGTTTTCGACAATTCTTCCCTAAAGAAAAATTTTCGTGTTGAAATGAAATACTCATCATTTTTATACAAAATAAACTCGCAAAATCATCTCGAAAACACTCGAAACACATCAAAATGATCAAAATATCACAAATCGTGTTTTATGTGTTTCAAATGCAAAATTATCAAAATCGATGAAAATGTATCAAGTTTGCAAAATTGGCGCTTTAGTCCCCAAGTTTCATAAATTGTCAAAATAGTCCCCGAGCCATAATTTCAAAAGCAAAAGTCACCAAAGGTCCTTTTAAAATCAAAAGTTGTCAAAATAAGTCCTTTGGTGAAAAATATACAAAGTTTGAGAAATTTACAAAATGGTCCTTCGTGTTTCAAAGTTGGCGAAATTGGTCCTTGGAAAATGTGAAAATGGCAACATTGGTCCTTGTACTTTTGAAGATTGTCACTTTAAGTCCTTGGAACAACTTTTCTCGAATTGGCGCTTAGGCCCTCAACTTTCGATTTTACAACATTAATCCCTATAGTTTAAAACCTTTGCAATCCAATTTTGACCTTGCACCAATTCGACCTTGTCATAATACAATTGTGAACCCCTATTATTAATACTTGCTCGTGGTCAAATGGTCAAACAAAACAGGCGCCAAAGTCTTCTTCATCTCAACTGCTTTCTCTGAAACCGCCTAAACCCATTCCCTCCTCTCCAATCACTCAAACCTGCTCCCACTCCATAACAAGCCTCCAAACTTCATTTAATGCTTCCCCCTCCTCACTCAACCCCATTTTGGCGCTTAACAAATTGGCGCCAAAAATCAATTTAAACGGTTGAGATGATTTTAAGCAATCCAAGGGTCAAGAATGGTGGGAAAGATTCGGATGAGAGAGACAAAGGATTGGGTTATAAAGAGAGAAGGAGAGAGAAAAAAGAGTAGATTTTAGTTTAAAACTGTCTTATGTCGCTTTCAATTATTAATGTATTAGTTTACTTCAAAAGTTGTAGTATTTTGTTCTTAAGTATCAAATTCAAGTCACATTTTCGATTATCCAAGTTTTAATTATCAATTCTAAGTTTCATTGAATTCCATGTTTGTATGCTTCTCGTTAAAAGCTTAAGTTTCATTTAACAAGCCTAAGCTTCATAAAGCTTGTTTACTCGGTCTTAATAAGCTTATATAAGTTTTTATAACTTTATATAAGCTTATAGTCAAGTTTGAATCTCTTTGCATTCGGGTCAACAAAAGTCAAACATGGGTCAATATGGCAATGGAAAGGTGCGATGGGTGAAGCGATGATGGATGTGGGTTGAATAGTAGCTAATTGGGTTGGAATTGATAGGATTAGTGGTTCATGGTTCATGGTTGCAAGCTATAGTAGCTTTGGACTTTTGTAAGTGTTTTTCAAGTTTTATGCACACCGAGTATTTGTAGTTAAAACGGTTCATTTCTGCTTTTAATAGTAGTAATTAGGTCACATTAACCTAGTTTAATCAATGGTTTGTGCTTGATAGTGTTAGAATAGTTCTTATCTTCACAACAAGAGTTACAAGGGTGTTTGGATTTGCTTGATCAAACTGTCTTAATGGTCTACTCATTGGTTAAGCTCTAATGGTTTATGTTTATTAAGTAGGTTTGAGTTCATTTGAGTCAAGAATTTGGGTCTGCACACCATAAAAGTCAAAAATCCAACTTAAATCATCCAACAGTTAACTGTTGAGACCTTTGCATTTCAAATTCTTGTTTTGTGTTAAAAATCCATAGACAAAGCTTTTGTTAACTTCCTTTCATCAATATACACCTATATCAGTCCTTAAATCAAGATTAAAGTTCATAATAGTCAACTGTGATTGTTTCTCCAAAAGTCAAAACTTGGAAAATGCTATTTTGAGCCAACTGCAAAGAATTTTCTAGGATTCATTACTGGGTTAAAATTAGTGAGGTTTGTTGTTCTAAATACTTCACTTGGTCTGTTATCTTATTGCTATTTTTGTACAATTTTACAATTTTTCTTTAAGCTTCAAACAAGCTCCTCTTCTTGGGCTTGTTCGCCTCAAGACCATCGCCAAAGATACACCGAGAGTTTTCTCGCTTAATGCAACTAGTGCACGAGCTCAATAGAGCTCACCATGGCCTCATTTTTGGTTTAAGTACTCTCAACCAGGTCTTTTCAAGTCCTAATTGGTAGTTTTCGATTAGTGCTTATTTGTAGCTTGTGCTTGTGCTTAAACACGCACCCTAACAACTCGATTTTAGCTTATCATCATAACATCAAATCTGTGAAATATTGCTTATCAGAGAGTTATAGCCTGTTGTTTTTAAGTGCATTAGGGTACATTTAGCTTATTATAGCTTCATGTCGCTTGGTACCTTTTGGTGAGCTTTTGGCTTATCAAGTGCTTATTTCATAAGCACTTTCATAGCAGCTTGCATATTTCTCCACATAAGCACTTGTTTTTCCATTTTCTCAGATTCCTAATATAATTTTAGACTTTTCCTGAAATTTTCAGATTTTTCTAAGTAGTTTTGCTATTTTTCTCAATTTAAATTAGTTTTTAATCATTTTAAATAGCTTTTAATACAAAAATTGAGAAAAGCTTCAAAAAAATAATTTTTCAATTTTATTAAGTTTAGATAAATATAAAAAGTAGAAAAAGTAATTTTCTAGATTTTTCATAGTTCATTTGGTAATTTTTAGTAATTTAATTAGTTTTTAATAGTTTAAAATCCATAGAAAATAGAAAAATAGTCACAAAAATACAAAAATAGTTTTGAAAAGTCTATTTTGATATTTTAGACTTTTCCAAGTGTTAATCTTATTTTTCTAGCCTAATTTCCTATTTTCTTATATTTTAGGTAATTAATTAATAGTTAAAATAGTTTTAATTAGATAATTAGTTTTAAAAATAATTTTCTTTTTCTATAAATTTTCTTTTATCATTAGGATTGTAAAACATCATTTTCATATTTTTAGGGTTAATATTGATCTAGTTTCACTTTTTATTTTGTACGTTACGTAGTTTTTAATTTAAACGTACGTTTTAGGTTTTAAACGTTCATCACTTTAAATATAGTGATAGCGTTTATTTAATAGATTTTATCTTTTTAATTTTCTTTAATTTGCATTTAAGGCGTTTTTAATTTGTTGGCTTTTCCTTAGTTATAATAATCACAATTCCCTTTATCATTCAAATTTCTCGATCACTAGACGTTGATTGATCCATTGCATAGCTCGCTGGGACATAACGACCCGGGGAGACTCTATACTCCTCTGATCTTAATTGCATTAGTGTTTGAGCGCTTTTAGTCTTTTAGACTTGACTGCTTAGCACCGATCAAATTTTAGCGCCACGGGAGTCAGGTCTTGATTTATCTCCGCTTTAGCAGATTAGTTGTTTGAATCCTCACTCATTGTTTATATCATCTATCTCATATATATATATATATATATATTTTCTTCTAAAAATCCAAAACCCAAAACATCCAAAACTTATAAAACACAAAATATTTTTCCTTTTGTTTCTATATATGTATCAAAAATAAAAATACAAAAGAATCGCTTTTCTTTAATAATTAACAACTTAAAAGATTACCACCGAAAACCAAGGCAATTACACTACCTAACTGGGGTGCGACCATAATAAGTTCCCGAACTAAAGATATAAAACTTGCCTTTGTGTCCATTGTGATTGGTGTACCTTTTTCAAAGAAGCCATTCATCTTGGATTATTGGTTAAGTTCATCGTTGTTTTGCCTCGATTTTGTGTTAATTGATTTTGTTGTGATATCGACGCTTCGTAACCGTAAAACCCATAAAGATTCTTCTCACCGATTTTTACAAACCGCCTTCATAATTCTCATTCTCATCGAAAGATTTTCATAATTCCATTTCTCTCCTTAACTCGAGTTCCTTAGAGTTAACTCTTGTGTATGCGCACTCGCTCTTCTAGATCCGTGAGCCCATTTCGTGAGCTTGTCAAGATTCCAAGAAGGCGTGTTCGCAGACTTTCGCTCCAACAATCGGATCCGAGATCCGGACCGCTCGCACTACTCCCGCTGTCATGGCGGATGAAATTCCTATGTGTGAGCTTCTCCAGCACCCATCGACGGGTATGGAGATGTTATCGTTGTTCCACCATCGTGGTGAAAATTTTGAACTCAAGACCGGTTATCGAACCTTGTAACTTCAAATCGCTTCTACGGTTTTGAGCGGATGATCCTCATGCTCATATAAGATGGTTTAACAAGATTGCATCTACCATCAAGTATAAGAATGTCCCTTCCGAGGTCATTAAGCTTCTTCTTCCCGCTTTCTCTTGAGGGCAAGCCCGGATTGGCTTGAAAACAACCCCTCGCCTATAGAGACATGGGAAGATCCGGTGAAGAAATTTGTGAATGAATTCTATCCACCTTCCAAGACCACGAGTCTTAAAATGAAATCATCAAGTTCACTCGTAAGTTTGATGAATCCTTCATGAATCGTGGGATCGTTTCAAGGAATTGCTTCGCAAATGTCCTCACCACGGTTTCTCCGAGTTGATGCAACTCGACACTTTCTACAATGGAGTGAGTCAATCGATCAAGATTCTCTAAATTCCTCCGCGGAGGAAACTTCTTGAGCAAAACTGTCAAAGAAGCTTTGGCGATAATCGAAAACAAGTCCAAGGTCCGTGACCGCACGAAGCAAGCGGTTGTTTCCCAAGTCGTTGTTGGTCCTTCTTCTTCATCGCCCGTGAGTCGGTCTAGCACCGATGCTAAGATTGATAAACTCACGGAAGCTATCCAAGCTTTGGTTCTCTCCAACCGAAGAAAGTCTCTTTTCCACAAACTTCACCTCCTACAAGTTAAGAAAGTGGAAGTCTGTGTTACCCGTGGTGGCCCCATGCTTACTATAATCGTATGGCCACCGATGGTAACCCTTTGAAGCCAATGTGGGCGGATGCCTAATCAAGGAGGCAATCAATATCGTGCTCTCAGAGACCCGAACCACCGCCCTAACCACTACTCGACCTCCGGTTTCAATCAAAACCAAAACCGTAATCGAATCAAATGCAGACCAAACCAAGGTTTTCAAAACCAAGGTCATTTCAATCAAAACAATCGGTTTCCAAATCGTAATCAAAATTTCCATCAAAACAATTTCAATAGAAACCTGTCAAATTTCAACCAAGGGTATTTTCATGGAAATAATCAAGGAATTTTGGCTAATCAAGGCCCTAATCCCAACAATAGAGGACCCTTTCCAGCAAACTCCCGCCATTACCCTCCAGACCATCATCCGATGAGTTGTTGAAACAATTCATGAAATCCCAGGAAGAAATGAATCGGTTGTTGGTCAGCCAGATTTCTGACATCAAGAAGTCTTTAAATGATCGACCCTCGGGCTCAGGTACTCTACCTAGCAATACGATCGCTAATCCGAGGGGCGATGCAAAAGCGATCACAACCCGAAGTGGTGCTTCCTATGCTGGACCTGCTGTTCCTACTACCTCTTCTTCTTCTTCTCTCCCAAAGGTAGTGGAAAGTGAACCTCCGACACACAATGGACCTACGACTCCAATGCCTCCTCCTCCTGTGGCATTTAGTCAAGTTACCAAGGAAACAACGGACAAGGTGCATTATTCAAGCCCACGAGGTACCGCACACGTCCCACCTTCGGTAGTCCAACCTCAAGTGGTCCGAAACCCAAGTCGAATCAAGGAGTTGTTTTGAACCTCCTGTAGCTCCAGCTTGTTGACCCTAAATCCAAAACTTCTCTTCCTTACCCTCACGGTTACATGAGCAAAGCTCATGAGAAAGCTAGTCATCGATGGAAAAATTCTTTCAAATTTTCCAAGAGCTTCACTTTGACATAAGCTTCATGGATGCCATCATGTTAATGCCCAAGTTTGCATCTACTCAAACATATGCCGAGCAACAAAGAAAAGTCGTTTGAAATGGCTAAGACTCCTTTGAATGAGAATTGCTCAAGAAGATTGTTAAAAAGCTTCCCGAGAAGCTAGGAGATCCGGAAAATTTCTTCTTCCTTGTATTTTTCCGGGATGATTGAATGCTTTGCCCTTGCCGATCTTGGTGCAAGCATCAACTGATGTCGATTCAAGATGGAAACAACTGTCTCTTCCGAACTTATTCCTACCGCATGACTCTTGAGCTTGCGATCGTTTCTATCTCACGTCCTCTTGGCATCGCCGAGGATGTATTCGTGAAAGTAGGAAAGTTCCATTTCCCACCGACTTTGTGGTCGTTGATTTCGATGTCGATCCTCGAGTTCCCTCATTGTTGGGCGGGGATTTCGAGGACGGGCCGTGCTCTTATCGATGTATTTGAGCAAGAGATCACTCTACGTGTGGTAACGAAGTCGTTACTTTTAACCTCGATCAAACTTCGAGGTACTCCTCAAATTATGATATTGAATCAATTAATCGAGTCGATTTAATTGACATTGCTTCGAGGAGTACTCTCAAGAGTTTCTTGGTTATCTTCATAATTCGTGAGTGGGAATTCCAATTCCACCACATCTTCTCATCCTATCATTGCCGACTCTTCCCTCTCTCACCCGCTTGAGGGAGGTGACTTCCTTCTGGAAGAGATCGATGAATTCTTGGCTACTGATGAATCAATTCCGCCGGGAATTGATGGTGTTTATGATTCGGAGGGAGATGTTCTCTATCTTGAGCAGTTGCTCAATGAAGATCCATCATCTTCACTCCCTCCGAAGGAAATCTCAATCGAGGAAATCAAATCAGTGCAATCATCCACTGAATAATTTCCCGAGGTGGAACTTAAGGACCTACCTCCTCATCTCGAGTATGCATTCTTGGAGGGTGATGATAAATTACCCGTCATAATTGCTAAGGATTTAACTGAGGAGGAGAAAACTGCTCTCATAAAGGTCTTGAAGTCACACAAGCAAGCAATTGCTTGGAAACTCTCCGATATTAAGGGTATCAACCCTGAGTTTTGTACCCACAAAATCTTAATGGAGGATGACTTTAAGCCGCCATTCAAAGTCGAGAAGGGTGAATCCTAAGATTCACGAGGTTATCAAACAAGAGGTTCTCAAACTTCTTGATGCCACCGATCTACCCGATCTCGACAGTCCTTGGGTTAGCCCCATTCATTGCGCTCCAAAAAGGGTGGCATTATCGTTGTCACGAATGAAGAAAACGAGTTAATTCCAACTCGATTGGTTACGGGTGGCGTGTATGTATTGACTATCGAAAGTTAAACGAAGCCACCAGAAAGACCATTTTCCTCTACCCTTCATGGACCGGATGCTCGAGAGATTAGCGGGGAACAGTACTATTGTTTCCTTGATGGTTTCTCGGGTTACTTTCAGATCCCCATTGATCCGCTGGATCAAGAGAAAACCACATTCACCTGCCCATACGGGACGTTTGCCTACAGACGTATGCCTTTTGGCTTATGCAATGCTCCTGGCACGTTCCAACGTTGTATGATGGCCATTTTCCACGACATGATCGGGGAAACTATGGAGGTGTTTATGGATGACTTCTCGGTCATTGGGGACTCATTTCAGACTTGTCTCTCCCATCTAGACAAAATGCTTAAAAGGTGTGAAGACACCAATCTCTGTCTAAACTGGGAGAAGAGCCACTTTATGGTCAAAGAGGGCATAGTCCTCGGCCATAAGATTTCCAAGAATGGGATTGAGGTTGATAGAGCGAAAGTTGATGTCATTGCTAAACTACCTCATCCCACTACTGTCAAAGGTGTTAGGAGTTTTCTAGGTCATGCCGGGTTTTATCGGAGGTTTATTCAAGATTTCTAAAATCGCCTGCCTATGACCCATCTTCTCGAAAAGATGCTCCTTTCATCTTCTCTCCCGAGTGCATCAAGCTTTTGAAACACTTAAGAAAAAGCTTACGGAAGCACCCATTCTAGTTGCCCCGATCGATTTACCCTTCGAGCTTATGTGCGATGCAAGTGATTTTGCTATCGGTGCGGTCTTGGGGCAACGCAAAACCAAGCATTTCCACCGATCCACTACGCGAGCAAAACTATGATCAAGCTCGGACTCATTACACCACTACGTAAAAGAATTATTAGTGTGGTGTATGCGCTTGAGAAGTTTCGCCATATCTCATCTTGACCAAATGCGTGGTGTATACGGATCACTCGACTCAAATATCTCTTTGCAAAACAAGATGCAAAGCCGAGATTGCTCGCTGGGTTCTCCTCCTACAAGAATTTGATATCATTATTCGTGATAAAAAGGAGCCGAGAACACGGTCACGATCATCTCTCCCGATTAGAGAACCTCACCAAAATGTGTTCGAGAAAAGGAAATTAATGAAACATTTCCTCTCGAAACACTCAATATGGTTTCTTTTCGTGGAGACTCTTCTACCCCATGGTTTGCCGACTTTGCAAATTACCATGCGGGTAACTTTGTGGTGAAAGGGATGTCGTCCCAACGAAAAACAAATTCTTCAAAGATGTGAAACATTATTTCGGGACGACCCTACTTGTTTAAGATCCGTATGCGGATCAAGTCATCCGGCGATGTGTGCATGGTCGTGAAGCCGTTGACATTCTCAAGGCTTGCCATTCGACCCACTGGGGACATCATAGCCCCAACTACACCGCCAAGAAGGTGTTTGATTCGGGATTCTATTGGCCCACATCTACAAAGATGCCCATGAATTCGTCAAAACACGCGACGCTTGTCAACGTCACGGAATATCTCACAAAGAAATGAAATGCCGCAAAACGCCATTCAAGTGTGTGAGATTTTTGACATATGGGGCATTGACTTTATGGGGCCATTTCCTTCTTCCCGTGGCAACAAATACATACTCGTGGCCGTTGACTACTTGTCAAAATGGGTTGAAGCTAAAGCTTTACCCACCAACGATGCCCGAGTTGTGGTGAAATTCTTGAAATCTCTGTTTGCTAGGTTTGGAACTCCACGAGCCATAATCAGTGATCGTGGTACGCATTTCTGTAATGACCAATTTGCAAGAGTCATGCAAAAGTATGGTGTAACTCACCGTACCTCATCGCGCACCACCCCAAACAAGTGGGCAAGTGGAAGTTTCTAACCGGGGATAAAGAATTCGGAGAGGACGGTTGGTGAAAACCGTGCCTCTTGGTCGATAGGCTAGATGACGCACTGGGCCTTCCGTCATACCTACAAAACACCCATCGGTGCACTCCATACAAGCCGGTGTACGGAAGGCGTGTCATCTTCCGGTTGAACTCGAGCACAAGGCATACCGGGCCTTGAAGCATGCTAATTTCGACATTCGAGACAATGGGTGATCATAGGAAAGTTCAAATGAATGAATTAAATGAACTCCGTGATCAAGCTTACGAGAACTCTTTGATCTATAAACAAAAGACAAAGAAGATCCATGACTCAAAATAAAAACCGCGTTTTCAACGTTGGTGATCGAGTCCTTCTTTTCAACTCAAGATTGAAGATTTTCTCGGGAAAGCTCAAGTCCCGCTGGTCTGGTCCATTTACTATCGCTAAGGTTTATCCTTATGGTACCATTGAGTTATCTCAACCCGATGGTCCTAATTTCAAAGTGAATGGTCATCGAGTGAAGCATTATTTTGGCGAGGACATTCCATCCATGGTTGTCCCGGATCTTCAAACTTTCCCCATGAACCAATGAATGCGGGGATCGAGTCAAGCTAGCGACTCGGTAATCAAAAACAGTAGCATGCCATATGGGTTTTCACCCATATTTCTGTCTTCTCACCTCTTTCTACCACCCTAGTGTGGGGGTTGCCCACATGTTTCAAAAAAAAAAAAAAAAAAAAAAAAAAAAAATCTTCTTTCTAAATAATGGCCTAAGTATTTCCCTTTCACGTTTTTTGTTTCGCATAACCGCGGTACTTTGAATATTGAGGGCAATATTCATTTCTAAGTGTGGGGATTCTCACGAATTTTATCACGTAATTATACCGCCTAATTCCCGCTTTTGGCCAAAATTTTTTTGAGAGTAAGTGTTCTACACTTTCTCATCCGTTATCATCCGCCATGTCTCAGAAGACAAAAGGATTGGCTAATCCAGAGCAAACGGCTCTTGGTAAAGATTTCTCAAATCCGCTTATATGGCTTGCAATTTGCCCAAAATTGTATGGTTCTCACCACCATATCCTAAAAAGTGAAGAGTTGGCTAGCCCGCAAGATTATGGCTTGTGGTAAAGGCGATGGAAAAACCATAATTGGTATTCGACTCACCAAAGATAATATTGATAATTTATCTAAGAGTTGGCTAGTCCGAAAGGTACGGCTTCGGTAAAGACAAAATCAAATCCGTTGAAAGTCGGTGGTTTGCTCAAAATCACATGGTTATCGATTGTACCATGGTTCTTATTTGAACCGAAACATTTGGCTACTCCGTAAGTAATGGCTTTTGGTAAAGAGATTAAAATCCATTATGTTTTCTCAAATCATTGCTAGGGACTAGCAATATCTCGATGTGGGGATTGATGAGTGTGTAAATACTCATCATTTTATACAAAATAAACTACAAAATCATCTCGAAACACTCGAAACACATCAAAATGATCAAAATATCACAAATCGTTGTTTTATGTGTTTCAAATGCAAAATTATCAAAATCGATGAAAATGTATCAAGTTTGCAAAATTGGCGCTTTAGTCCCCAAGTTTCATAAATTGTCAAAAATAGTCCCCGAGCCATAATTTCAAAAGCAAAAGTCACCAAAGGTCCTTTTAAAATCAAAAGTTGTCAAAATAAGTCCTTTGGTGAAAAATATACAAAGTTTGAGAAATTTACAAAATGGTCCTTCGTGTTTCAAAGTTGGCGTAATTGGTCCTTGGAAAATGTGAAAATGGCAACATTGGTCCTTGTACTTTTGAAGATTGTCACTTTAAGTCCTTGGAACAACTTTTCCGAATTGGCGACTTAGGCCCTCAACTTTCGATTTTACAACATTAATCCCTATAGTTTAAAACCTTTGCAATCCAATTTTGACCCTTGCACCAATTCTGGACCTTGTCATAATACAATTGTGAACCCCCCTATTATTAATACTTGCCTGTGGTCAAATGGTCAAACAAAACAGGGCGCCAAAGTCTTCTTCATCTCAACTGCTTTCTCTGCAAACCAGCTAAACCCATTCCCCCTCCTCTCCAATCACTCAAACCTGTTCCCCACTCCATAACAAGCCTCCAAACTTCATTTAATGCTTCCCCCCTCCTCACTCAACCCCCATTTTGGCAGTTAACAAATTGGCGCCAAAAATCAATTTAAACGGTTGAGATGATTTTTAAGCAATCCAAGGGTCAAGAATGGTGGGAAAGATTCAGATGAGAGAGACAAAGGGATTGGGTTATAAAGAGAGAAGGAAAGAGAAGAAAAAAAAGAGTAGATTTTTAGTTTAAAAACTGTCTTATGTCGTTTCAATTATTAATGTATTAGTTTACTTCAAAAGTTGTAGTATTTTGTTCTTAAGTATCAAATTCAAGTCACATTTTCAGATTATCCAAGTTTTAATTATCAATTCTAAGTTTCATTGAATTCCATGTTTGTATGCTTCTCGTTAAAAGCTTAAGTTTCATTTAACAAGCCTAAGCTTCATAAAGCTTGTTTACCAGTCTTAATAAGCTTATATAAGTTTTTTATAACTTTATATAAGCTTATAGTCAAGTTTGAATCTCTTTTGCATTCGGGTCAACAAAAGTCAAACATGGGTCAATATGGCAATGGAAAGGTGCAGTGGGTGAAGCAGTGATGGATGTGGGTTGAATAGTAGCTAATTGGGTTGGAATTGATAGGATTAGTGGTTCATGGTTCATGGTTGCAAGCTATAGTAGCTTTGGACTTTTGTAAGTGTTTTCAAGTTTTTATGCACACCGAGTATTTGTAGTTAAAAGCGGTTCATTTCTGCTTTTAATAGTAGTAATTAGGTCACATTAACCTAGTTTAATCAATGGTTTGTGCTTGATAGTGTTAGAATAGTTCTTATCTTCACAACAAGAGTTACAAGGGTGTTTGGATTTGCCGATCAAACTGCCTTAATGGTCTACTCATTGGTTAAGCTCTAATGGTTTATGTTTATTAAGTAGGTTTGAGTTCATTTGAGTCAAGAATTTGGGTCTCGCACACCATAAAAGTCAAAATCCAACTTAAATCATCCAACAGTTAGCTGTTGAGACCTTTGCATTTCAAATTCTTGTTTTGTGTTAAAATCCATAGACAAAGCTTTTGTTAACTTCCTTTCATCAATATACACCTATATCGTCCTTAAATCAAGATTAAAGTTCATAATAGTCAATCGTGATTGTTTCTCCAAAAGTCAAAACTTGGAAAATGCTATTTTGAGCCAACTGCAAAGAATTTTCTAGGATTCATTACTGGGTTAAAATTAGTGAGGTTTGTTGTTCTAAATACTTCACTTGGTCTGTTATCTTATTGCTATTTTTGTACAATTTTACAATTTTTCTTTAAGCTTCAAACAAGCTCCTCTTCTTGGGCTTGTCTGCCCTGCACCACTGCTCAGCATACACTGAGAGTTTTCTCAGTTAATGCAGCTAGTGCACATAGCTCAATAGAGCTCACCATGGCCTCATTTTTGGTTTAAGTACTCTCAACCAGGTCTTTTTCAAGTCCTAATTGGTAGTTTTCAGTGTAGTGCTTATTTGTAGCTTGTGCTTGTGCTTAAACCTGGCACCCTAGCAACGATTTTAGCTTATCATCATAACATCAAATCTGAAAATATTGCTTATCAGAGGTTATAGCCTGTTGTTTTTAAGTTCATTAGGGTACATTTAGCTTATTATAGCTTCATGTCGCTTGGTACCTTTTGGTGAGCTTTTGGCTTATCAAGTGCTTATTTCCATAAGCACTTTCATAGCAGTTGCATATTTCTCCACATAAGCACTTGTTTTTCCATTTTTCTCAGATTCCTAATATAATTTTAGACTTTTCCTGAAATTTTCAGATTTTTCTAAGTAGTTTTGCTATTTTTCTCAATTTAAATTAGTTTTAATCATTTTTAAATAGCTTTTAATACAAAAATTGAGAAAAGCTTCAAAAAATAATTTTTCAATTTTATTAAGTTTAGATAAATATAAAAAGTAAAAAAGTAATTTTCTAGATTTTTCATAGTTCATTTGGTAATTTTAGTAATTTAATTAGTTTTAATAGTTTAAAATCCATAGAAAATAGAAAAATAGTCACAAAAATACAAAATAGTTTTGAAAAGTCTATTTTGATATTTTAGACTTTTCCAAGTGTTAATCTTATTTTTCTAGCCTAATTTCCTATTTTCTTATATTTTAGGTAATTAATTAATAGTTAAAAATAGTTTTAATTAGATAATTAGTTTTAAAAATAATTTTCTTTTTCTATAAATTTTCTTTTATCATTAGGATTGTAAAACATCATTTTCATATTTTTAGGGTTAATATTGATCTAGTTTCACTTTTTATTTTGTACGTTACGTAGTTTTTAATTTAAACGTCGTTTTAGGTTTTAAACGCTCATCACTTTAAATATAGTGATAGCGTTTATTTAATAGATTTTATCTTTTAATTTTCTTTAATTTGCATTTAAGGCGTTTTTAATTTGTTGGCTTTTCCTTAGTTATAATAATCACAATTCCCTTTATCATTCAAATTTCTCGATCACTAACGACGGGAGACTCTGATTGATCCATTGCATTAGTGTTTGAGCGGCTCTTTTAGACTTGGGACATAACGACCAACTATTCAAAGAGACTCTATACTCCTCGATCTTAATTGCATTAGTGTTTGAGCTCTTTCTTGCCTTTCTAGTCTTTTCTTGAGACTTGGATTGAATTTGATCAAGCGGATAAGAAGCCGATCCCCTTAGGGTGATTTCACACCTCTAAACGGCGAAACTTTCAAAATACACGATCTCCAACCCGAAATTCTAAATCACGACGATGCTTGTCGGCATAACTTTTCGGCGAGACCTAGCTTCCTTGACTTTTCTCTAGCAATGCTACTTTCTCATTAGTAATCTCAATCATTTCCGGACCTTGATTAGCGTTCACCCACTTCATCCCAACAAGTAGGTGCTCTACATTTCCTCCCATAAAGAAGTTCAAACGGTCTTTGCTTTAATGCTAGCATGCCAACTGTTGTTGTATGCAAACTCTACTAAACACAAATATTCATCCCAACCGCCATCCATTCTAAAGCACAAGCCCTTAGCATATCCTCTAAGGTCTGAATAGTCCTCTCGACCGACCATCTGCTTGAGGATGAAATGCCGTACTAAAATTAAGTCGAGTACCCCAAGCTTTTGCAAACCTTTCCGAAACGAGAAGTAAAACGCGGATCTCATCGAGACACAATAGATGTCGGAGTACCATGAAGTCTAACGATATCTTCTTGAAAAATCTCCGCCAATCTCCCAATACCATAATCCTTTCGATTGGTAAGAATGAGCGATTTGGTTAGTCGATCAACAACTACCCAAATCGCATCATGCTTCTTCCGAGTAAGAGGTAGTCCATCACAAAATCCATAGATATCTTATCCCACTTCCATGTTGGAATATCCAATGGTTGTAACAATCCACTAGCCCTTTGATGTTCAATCTTAACTGTTGACAAACCATACACTTCGACACAAACGTCGCCACATCTTGCTTCATGCCATTCCACCAAAATATCGCTTCAAATCCCTATACATCTTGGTAGAACCGGGATGGATAGTGAAAGGAGAACTATGAGCTTGATCATAACTTTCTCACAAAGTACCGAATCATTGGGAACACAAAGCCTATCTTCATACCATACAATTCATCATTATCAACCTTAAACTCCGCCTCGCTTACCTTCTTCAACATTTTGCGCCACGCCCACAACTCACCATCATCTTTCTCGAGCTTCTTTAATTTGCGAGATAAGGTTCGACTCCACCTTCATACTAGCCCAAGATCCATCAAAACCTCGACGCATAGCTCAACATCCAAACTCTCTAAGTCCCAAAAATTCTAGGTTCAATCTCGATACTTGCAAGAATGCACGATTTCGGCTAAGTGCGTCGAACTACATTAGCCTTACGGATGGTATTGAATATTGGTGTCATAATCCTTAAGAAGTTCTAACCATCTTCTTTGTCTCATGTTAAGTTCCTTCTAAGTGAAAATATACTTGAGACTCTTATGATCGATGAATATATCACACGCCTCTCCATACAAGTAATGTCTCCGGATCTTCAACGCGAACACCACTGCAGCTAACTCAAGGTCATGAGTTGGGTAATTCTCCTCATAAGGTTTTAGGCGCCTCAAGTATAAGCTATTACCTTTCCATGTTGCATCAAAACACACCTAATCCTTTCTTAGATGCATCATTTGTAAATTTGAAATCCTCCGAACCGGATGGAAGAGTCAAAATAGGAGTGGACACCAATCTCCGTTTCAACTCTTCAAAACTCTTCTCTCGCTCATCCATCCATTCAAACTTTTCACCTTTTCTCATCGGTTGGGTTAGGGGTAGAGCTAGCGAGAGAAACCTTCAACAAAACGTCGGTAGTAACCAAAGAAGTCCTAGAAAACTCGACCTCGATCATTTGTCGTAGGTCTTGGCCATTTAGTGATAGCCTCAACTTTAGACGGATCCATGGTGATACCATCGGCAGATACAATATGACCAAGGAACGCGACTTGTCTTAACTAAAACTCGCACTTGAAAATTTGGCGTACAACTTCTTCTTCCTCGTAATCTCCAAAACTATCCGGAGATGTTGCTCATGCTCTTCTTCGACTTGGGTAAACTAAAATGTCGTCGATGAAAACGATAACGAACTTATCAAGGAACTCATGGAAAACACGATTCATTAGGTCCATAAACACAAGAAAGCGCATTTGTCAAACCAAAAGGCATAACAAGGAATTCATAATGACCATATCCGTACGAACGCGGTCTTAGGAACATCTTGCTCCTTCACACGTGGTCGATGATAACGGATCTCGGATCAATCTTGAAAAGAACTTAGCTCCTTGCGCTTGATCAAACAAATCATCAATACGCGGCGAGGATAACAGTTACGAATGGTATACGGTTGAGTTCACGGTAGTCGATACATAGACGCATGCTTCCATCCTTCTTCTTCACAAATAAAACAGGTGCACCCATGGAGAAACACCGGTCGAATAAATCCATTTCTATCATCTCTTGCAACTGCTCCTTCAACTCCTTCACTCTATAGGTGCCATACGATCACGGAGCCTTGAAATCGGTTCAAAGACGTGAATTAACTCGATGCTAAACTCAACTTCTCTAGGGGGGAAGACCGGGGAGTTCATCGGAAAAACATCGGTGAATTCGCAAACAACAGAAAGATTTTCAATGTTAGGACTCTCTAAAGATGTGTCCTTAACAGATGCTAGAAAACCTTGGCACCCATGAGCAATCATGGTCCGTGCCTTCATAGCGGAAATGAGCTTAACAGATTTGAGAGGTTGAGAACCATGATAAACGAATTCAGGATGTTTTACGTCTCCAAAGATCACCGTTCTAGCATAGCAGTCAATTGAAGCTCTATGATAAGCCAACCAATCCATGCCTAGAATGATATCAAAGTCGACCATATCGAGAGGATACATATTTTCAAAGCGAATACGATCATCAAAACGAAGAGGACACTTAACGTATTTATGATCAATGATCATGTGGTTTTTCATAGGCGTAGAAATCGATAAGTGATTTGTTAATGGTTTGGGCTTCATATTAAGTTTCTTAGCAAATGTGATGATATAATGGAGTGTGTGGCACGGTGTCAAATAAAATGAAGAGAATAATCATCAATGAAAAGAGTGCCGTAATGGTACACGAAGTGCGCTCACTTTGATTCAGTAGTAGCATAAATCGTCCGGTAGTAGTTGGCGGCTTGATGTAGTTTCCGTGAATCACGGATTCTTCTTAGGGCAATCATTGATCTTGTGAGCGGTAGAACCACAAGAGAAACATCCACCAATGGCCTTGAAACACGGTCCGGATGAGCCTTTCCACAAGTAGTACAAATAGGTGGGGAGGCAAAACCTCACCGTCCTTTGTCGACGAGAAGATCCTGAAGCACGACCACAGTTTGATCCTCGAGTGATGATCCTTGTTGTAACGGTTATTGTTACCTTGGCTCGACGATCATTTCCATTCCTACCAAGATTTCTATTATCTTGACTCCTCGCCTCGGGCGCCCGAGTCAACATTCCTTCCCGACCGACCCGATCATGATCGCTATCCACTTGACTCCTCGAATCATAACTCCCGCCGAATCTCCCTATAATCATTACCTTGAGTCCTACCTTGAATCCGATCACCATCGCGATTACGCTTGTTGGAACCCAAACCTCATGAAAGATCTCAATGTTACGAGTCGTCATTGCGGCCGACACATTCTCATACTCAATATTAAGCGATCGGTCCAACACCCACTTCTTCGTCCCACTTGAAGTGCTTAGCTTGACGCCTACCATCTCCAAAGAATCGTTCCCACAAAACTTACCAACCTCATAAACCTACTCATGTACTCATTGGAATTCTCATGATCAAGTGGTAGATTGCACGATAATCTCTCTCATACCTTTGTCTCAAAGATCGTGGAAGTAATTATAGAAGATAGTCCAAACTCGGTCCGGTACAAGTAATAGCAAAAGCATCTCCTCCTCTTGCTTGTTTGAGTACCTTCCACCAATTTAAAGCATCACCTTCCAATTTGAATGCGACCAAACGAGTCTTAAACTCGTCTCCACAACCCAAGATTTCAAACGACTTCTCAATATGAGTGATCCGGTCCTCGGCCTCGATGGGAGTAGCGGCGGTGCTAAACGAAAGAGGCTTAAGCTTCACCGAAATGCTCGAGCCAAGTGTGAATGCCGACGGGTTGATTTCCTCCACCACTACCAAGCACCGACCGATTACGAATATTGTTGATCACTGTTCCATCATCTCGGTGTAGTAAGACCATGGAAAAGAGTGTTGAGAGCATTAGCAATCGCAGATCAATGTTAGTAGCATCATCGTCTCCATCCGCGCTACCGGTAGTACGAGTTCGAACCATCCGAACGATATTCAAACGATTAGCAAAATGAACAAAGGTGAGATACGAAATGGAAGTACGCAAAGGAATCCTAAAGTCTACCCAAATCCTCACAGTCATAGCCTAAGCTCTAAGGGTCTCAAAACCTAGGCTCCATATGTCACGTGTCCCGACTACAAGTCGTAAACTCAGGCTCGATACCATAAATTGTAACGCCCAGGCAGACAAGGGTAAAGGAATCACAAGTAATGGTGTCATATCAAAGCAAACATAAATATCCAAAAGAAATCTTAGCATAAATCTCAAATAATCCAAGTCAAAATGACTTCAAGACATAGGTCCTAGCGGAAAAATAAACTCCAAATAAAATATCCAAATATAAAGTCTTAAATGACATCATAAGATCAAAGCTAAAAATCTCTAAGGTAAGTCCACTCAAGACTCATCCCAAAGCAAAACCCAGGCTCAATGCTTAGATACCGCGGAAGAAAAGAAATGCGGTGAGCTTCAAAAGCCCAAAGGCATGATATACAAGCAAAACGAATACGAAACGAAACGAATACGAAATAAAGTGAAAGAAAAATAGTAAAATCATAATCATTTCAAAGTATAAATCGAATAATAGAATAAGTTTTATAGTTAACTACCTCGAGCCCGCATACACATATATCGATCATAATCATATTCATATTCACACAAGGCAACATTTGTAGGGAGACCTACCGAGTTATGAAGGACGTGCATGCACGCAACATCAATCATCGATAACATACAAAGATATAACATATAACATATAACGATAACATATAACGATCTAGGATGCATCCATACGCCCACAACATATATTGGTAATATAATATAACTTGAGCTCATAACATATAACGAGATAAGGGACGTGGCGAACTTCACTCTATCGCCTAGAGTCATGTCGAAGTGCATCATCGACACGGACATGGAACCCCCATGACTAGTTATTATTTGGCTCGGGTGTCAAACTATCTTAGGTCAAATCAGAATGTCATAACTGACACAAATCATACTTTATCAAAGATTTAATCATGTTTCAATATCAAAGTTTTTATATCATATAGTTCAAAATCAAATGTTTTATGATCCAAAAATCAAAGTTCAGGTAAGCAACAGCTCAAACAAACAAAATGGGGTTCATAGCAAAGGCTTAGGAAATCCTAATATAAAAGCTAACGAAAAGAAAACGTTATAAGGAACCTTTCTTGAAAAGGTCGAATATCTGCACCTTATTCCAAAGCAAATGATCGAAAAGCGAAAACACGAAAAGCAAAGGATTACTCCTTCTTCACGTAACCTATACACATTAACGGTCGTACATGTTATTTATGATTCCATAATCGTCGAAGTGATCTTTTAATATTTGGTGTTTATACTTAGTGTATCCAGTGATCTTAATACTTTAGGGTTTTATAATTAAATGAGACTTAAGTGTTTTATAAACAATATCGTAGATTAAGGTTCATTATGTCATTTATTAAAGTTTATGGTTAAATGTGAAAATAGTTTAAAAGTCATAACTCACACATGAAATAACGAATTAATATACTTAGCTTCAAACCCTAATCGACTCTCATTATGTTCTAGGGTTTTCTCATTCTTTTAATATCATATCCACGTGCATTTACTTATATGTTACGTCATTAAATGACTCATTACTCTTGTTATTTACTCAACACGTTCATGTCTTAATCATATGTTACTCATATATATGTTATACGTCAACTTTTATATCCATGCACGTTTACACATTAAACTAGGGTTTAGGTTTCACATGATCTTACTTATTAAACACACTTTCAAAACTCTTATATGGTTTGGTTCAAACCTAGGGTTTCGGCTATAACACTTTACGCAAACCCTAGCTCACCTAAGTACTTTACATATTCAAGTTATCATGTTTTTATACCTTGGCCGAAACATATACATGGTTCGGTTCACATGCATGTGGTTCGGTTCTATATAGCTCGACTTAACCATGATCCGATTCAATAATACTTATTACGTAACAAGCTCTTTAATAATTATAAGATTCAAATCATTATGGTTTGTCTTTGTTTGGTTCACACGGCTCGGTCACAAAAAGAAAACACAAAACTCGACTAAACGAAACATATTACAATATATATACGTAAGGTGTAATAAGAGAAGACGAATAAACACGTTTATACCTTAGCTTGTTGGAAACAAAAGTCTCGACACCACAAATGTAGGGTTCGGCCGAATGGAACAAAAAGAAAGAGAGAGGCAACAAAACTAGGGTTTCAATTTCTTGTAAATGTATTATATTTATAGGTGGTATCATTTTTAGTTTAGGGCTTTTGAGGAGGGGGCTTGGGTTTCGGCTTGCCCCAACCGAACACACAAAACAAACGCCCCTATGGCTTCTTGGACTCTCGGCTTGGCAAAAGAAAACGAGCCCATTGGATCAAAATCAAACAAATGGCGATGCCCAAACTTTTACGCGAGACGTTTAAATCTTTCGTCGTACCAAAATCGATCACGTACACACATTCGTTAAGTTTTTATTACTCGTAAGTTTAGTTTTAATTTCGTTAAATGATATAAATGTATTTTACGTATTTTATAAATTTCGATTCCAAGGGTATTTTAGTCTTTAATCATGTTTTAGATTTTCAGGTTTTACACCACAAAATACCAAAACCTATCACAAAATATCTAAACCAATAATCATAAAATGACTCCAAACAATAAGGAAATAGATTATAAGGCCAGAGCCCGTCTGTGGGTTCGGGTCCTTTAGGGTTTCCATGTATTACCTTTATAATTATTGTATCAATAAAACGTATCTTCTACGGGGATTTTATCATCTAACATGGTATCCGAGCAGGTCTTATCCTGAGACCTAGTCGGCAAACTTGAGCCGACGTCTCAAGCCACCTCGTCAAACCCTAACTGTCGTCGTTTATCCATTCTCTAAGAAAATAATCAATTTTTGGATTAAATCCTAGTTGGTCACTATTTCGACAATTACACCCAAACCGTAAGGAGTTAACTGACGTTGTCAGCGGCATTGGTTTTGTAATTAAATTCCAAAAAAAAGCATACTGAAATCACTAGCGTAGTGCTAAATACGCGTCGTAACAAGCTGTCAGGTTCAAAAAACAACAGTGGCTCACTGTTTTGCTTATAACTCTCAAACTGCTTAAAGTTAGATAACACCGTCAGCGTTTGTGGATTCGTAATTAAATTCCGAATAAAATGCTACCAGAATCGCTGCCTCCACCGGTCAGACGATTCGTCACACGCTGTTATAAATCTTGACATTTGACAACGAAAAATAAATCTCTTTTTTTCAGATTATGTTTATCCGTTGCGACTGGTTACCATCAAAGTCTTGATTCTTTATCAAGATATTTATCTTTATTTTTGTTATTTTAGTAATTATAGTTTACACTCTAATTCGAGCTTTCGCGATTACGTCCCTCGAATTGCAAGGGGGTATTAGGCAATAGATTATAGGTCCCGAACCCGTCTGTGGGTTCGAGTCCATTAGGGTTTTCATGTATTACCTTTAAAAGTATTACATCAATAAAACGTATCTCCTACGGGGTTTTCGTCATCTAACACGAACCACAACAAATAACTAAATTCATCATCATTTTTTTCTCACCACCTCCACCACCATCATTCGCCACCTTCACCACCACCACCATCCTTCAGATATGGGGTGATCGGATCTGTAACCACCACTCCCTCGAATCTATGGTGGCCAAGTTTGTGACCACCACCATCCGCTATCTCTACCACCACTATCCGCCACCTCTACTACCATCCTAATCAGGTACCTACACTACCATCCGCTACCTACACTGCCATCAGTCACCTCCACCTCCACCACCTGATAAGGTAGTCGAATATGTGGTGGTTGGAGTGGGGTTTTTGGGACTAATTTTATTAAAAGGAGTGTTTAACTTTTAGTAGATATCAGAGATAACAAAAAAATTACATCGTTATACTTAGTCCCTAAGGATGTAATGTGTCTAAACTTTACTAACGGAGGGATGACGATTACCAAAAGTTTCTAACATTGGTGTTTAGTGTAAGCAATGTTTTAAAAATTGGGTTTTCGTCATCTAACACGAACCACAACAAATAACTATTCGTCATCATTTTTTTCTCACCACCTCCACCACCATCATTCGCCACCTTCACCACCACCACCATCCTTCAGATATGGGGTGGTCAGATCTGTAACCACCACTCCCTCGAATCTATGGTGGCCAAGTCTGTGACCACCACCATTCGCTACCTCTACCACCACTATCCGCCACCTCTACTACCATCCTCATTCGGTACCTACACTACCATCCGCTACCTACTCTGCCATCAGTCACCTCCACCTCCGCCACCTGATAAGGTAGTCGAATATGTGGTGGTTGGATTGGGGTGTTTTGGACTAATTCTATTAAAAGGAGTGTCTAACTTTTAGTAGATATCAGAGATAACAAAAAAATTACATCGTTAGTCCCTAAGGATGTAATGTGTCTAAACTTTACTAATGGAGGGATGATGATTACCAAACGTTTCTAACCTGGATGTTTAGTGTAAGCAATGTTTTAAAAATAGAGTCTTTAATTGACTTGGACGAGTCACTAGGATAATGCGGTTTTCCATAAACAAAATGATGATAGTTCGACTTAGAAACGTTTATAAAATTTGTGATATTTAATACCAAACTGACATAAAACCTCAACAGTATAATACTAATCACACAATATGATTATAAACAAATATGATTCAATACAAAAACACATATAATATAACGAGAATCAAGATTTAAACTTATAAATGACATTACAAGTATAAATAGTAAATAGATCAAACATCAAAAAACAATGATTAATCATCTCGATCAATCCGTACATAACACAATGAATATAAATTTATTATACATATACCTTGTTATTGAGACATTGAAGTATTATATGCATCAAGTCCACAATCACTTAACAAGCAATGATTAGGCTATGCGCAGTAAGTCAATCTTCAAGTCAATCGATCGATTCAGCAGTCGTTCATCCTTGTTGTGGTGAATCGGTTGCCGGCCGTTCCTCCTTTTTTTTATTTTTTTTTTAATTTGGTTCGTGCCTGCGATCCAATGAAACACAAACGAAATGACAAAAAAATCCCACTTTTCATTAAATGTTGTTACCATTTGTAGGTTAAAAAAATACTTTTAAAATTTCATTTTTTTCTGTTTTACTCTATAAATACTTTACCAAAACCACAATTCAAACCGCAATTCAAACTATTTCTCTCATTTCACTATGTCTAAAAAAACTCCCCAATCAAAAACCCGAAGATCCCGAGTGCAAGAAACCGCTCAGCATTTAACACCGGATCCGAATTTTCAGTTAACAGGTGTATCACCAACCGTTAATTTTCGACCTGCTAGTTTTGAATATCATTCACAACTACCTCATCCACCACAAACTCAAAACATGTATTCTTATCAAAATCGTCCATTCAACTCACCTATCATAACAACCAACAATCTTATTTCCAATCACCAACCGGGTTGTATGCTCCAACTATGGATTCGTCGATGTCTTCCCACTCAAATCATCAACAGTATTCTCCGGTTAACCGCATTAATCTTGATATGGATTTTGATGACCAATTATTCAATAATCCAGATTTTTATATAGGAACCGGTTCGGGTCAAGCTTATTATTTGAATCAAGATTATTCTATGGGTCAAGGTTTGGGTCACGGTTCGTTTCACGATTCAGCTCCAGTTGAAGACGACTCTCTCGTCGAAGAGATGTCACCCGTCAAAGCTAAGAAGCCTTCAAAACAAGCTGCAAAGGCCAAGAAGAATGATGGCAAGAATAAGGATCAAGAGTCGACAATATAGACAACTGATGAACATATAGCGTTGTGCAGAGCTTAGTGTGATGTGTCAGAAAATAGCGAGACGAGCAACGCTATGAAGGCTAAGGGGTTTTGGGAGAAGGTTATTTAGAAAAGAAACTGGTTCAAACAGAACTTACGACTCGATCCTTGGCAAATGGAAAAATAGGGTTCGCCCTAGAGCTGGTGCATTTTGTGCCATTTTCAATAATATTAAAAATAATCACGAAAGTGGTGAGAATACCCTCAATGTGTACCAAAAAGCGTGTGCATAATACTAAGTGGTGCACCAACATCCCTTACATTGGAGCAGTGTTGGAACATTTTGAAGGATCATCATGCTTGGAAGGAAGTTGAGTTGCCTCATTTTCTAAAGCCCAAAAAGAGTCAAAAGAAATCCAATATTTTTGAAACCACCTCCGTGTAACACCCCCATTTCGTGATACGCAGCGGAATTCAAACTGGGTGTTACTTCATGGCACAACAATTATAACAATAGAAAAAGAACTCTAATGGAGTCGTTTTAAAATATTTATCATTCGATTTATATAAATATCAGAGTTTACAAAGATGAGGTCCCAAATGGTTCCAAGTTTACAAAATACATTAAATGGGTTTTCGAATGATAATAAAATTTATAGCCTTCTTGAGTATCCATGCTCCTCCGTGCCAACCTCGTTCATTATGGACCTGAGATACATACTTAAATCGTCAACACAAAGGTTGAGTGAATTCATATAGTTTAGTTTAATTATTGAACACAATATATTCATAGTATGAGCTATAGACTCACACTCATAGTTTAGGAAACAAAACATATATTATTGCACTAAGCTCATGATACCGGAAACGTTAATAGCTTGTCAATAGAAATTGATATAATAGTTTACCAGGTCTTGGTCAAACAGTGGCCCTAATAGGTAATTTGCCAATAATCCTATCGTTCTTCAAATAGAGTGCGTTTGTTTACCGGACTTGGTTAACAAACGGAATTTGTCAATCCGATAGATCTATCCACATTATTCGCGTTCACCCGCAAGTGATTAATGGTTCATGATAATAGGGACTTAAGTTTGGCAATAGTGGTACTTAGTGCAAATAATTCATTCAGGTATAGTATACAGTTTCAAAGAAATGTGTTCAGTTTAAAAATAGCATGTATCCCCCCTCCCCAAGGGTTTGTAAGACAATTAAGCAATAGAAAGTGGGGCTATGAACTCACCTTGAGTTAATAACATTTAGTGCTTAACGAATTCGATGGATAAGCCAGGAAACCTCTACGCGCAACCTAAAATAGAATCTTGCAACTTAAGTTTGGAATAATGTCCAAGAAAACATAAACGAGCCTATATATGTCCTTATATTGATCATGATGTAGTCTTTTATAGTTTGTTGCTTATAGTAACAGTTTAGTTTGTGAAAACGTATATAGTTTATAGATACCGTACTACAGTTCGGGCCATCACAGTCCAGAGGTCATTTATTGAACGTACGAGGAGCCAGGACACGTTAAATTGTTAATCCAGCAAAATCGTCAGTACGAACACCCCTGAGAGGTCCCTCATGTGAAGTTCCTTAGTATTGTAGCACTTAGTAGATAAAACATATAGTTTGCTTCTTTGATTTCATATCATAAGTGTCAAAATGTTCATATAGTTTGCAAAGTAAGTTTGGTCATGTCCGCAAGTGAGTTTGGGTAATCTAAATGTCTAATGATAGTTACATGGTACTTGATTTGTAAGTAAATAAAATGGTTTTACAAGTTCTCGTCATTTAATAAAAGTTACTATTTCGAAAGTAAAATAAACTTAGGAAAGTTTATTTTTGAATTAAGATTGTTATTATATAAATTTCATTATGTTTATTGAGTAACTAGTTTGGAAAATCACATGGTTCTTAATTACTTGTCAAGTGAAAAACTAAAATTTTGACATTAAAAACTATTTTTACAATTTGAGGAAGAAATTGCCTTCATTTGGTGTTTTCAGGCCGAGTTTCCTATTGGTGGATGTAAAACATCGTTCTGGACAACTTTCGTGTTTTAACTTTTTTCTGAATCGGAACAGAAGGGCCTAAAAAAAATTCGGATTTTAGGCAGTAAGCAAATTGGCAGTTTCAGCGTTTTGGTTTTGCAAACTTCTTTTGGCCGTAACTTTTGACTCGTGTACTCGTTTTAAGTGATTTAAATTGCTATGTTTTCCTTTTAAAACCCTATTTAACAGTAAGTAAGTGTCTAATATTATGGTTATACTATTTTGATCGTATTTCATAACATAAGTCACTAAGTTTCTTGTTTACCTATTTTAAGTTAATATATAGTTCTCATAACTTGTTTTAAATATTTTTGTACATCATGATCAAGTATAAGAGCGTATATACCACGGAATAAAAATAAGAAACATGTAAATGATGTTAATCAAGAGAGTGTATTAGGGTTTCTTACAACTTTTGGTTTTCTAAAGAAAGAAAATCAAGGATTCATGAACTAGAACAAAACTAGAAACCCTAGCTTTCAATTTCTTCAACCTCTTGACACCAACTTAGGATCACTTGGAAAGCACTTGAAGTCTTCTACTAAAACACTTCTTGTGTGGATTGGAGATCACCAAAGGATGGAAGTGTTAGGAATTAGAAAATTCCATAGTAAAGAGTCGGTCACCCCAAGTGTTATCTAGCATAAGTTAGCTCGTAGACAAATCATTAGTTACGTTATTTACTGTTTTATTAGTTAGTTATTAGCCTAGTTTATTGTAGTGTAACACCGTGGAGGAAGGACGGGTCTTTACCCACTGTATCCCTGATCCACAGTCCGACAGGAGGACGTTATTGTTTGTAAGTATAAATACCCCTTCCATCCATGGAAGGGGTGTGGCTTGGCAATCTAACCTTTCATTTTTATAGAAGCAACTCTCTACCAAGAACACCAACTCTCTACTTTCTCTCTCTAAAATGGCTATCATGTATTTTGATCATCCAAGACCACCCGAATCATCAAACACAATAATATTTGGATCCTAACAGGAAGAAACTAGGACTTGGATCAATCAAAGCTTAACATGAACTTTGGAATTGATATGGAACTAGAACTCTTGAATAACTCTTGAAAGGATTTAGCAAATTAGAAGTGTATTTGTGTTGTATGTGTGTGGCATTTACATGGAGGGGAGGGGGGTTTTTATAGGGTGTTGAGGAGGTGCAAGAGTGGTGAATCACCTTAGCTTGCAAGCTAAGCTTGGACTTTAAGGAAGCTTAGCTAGGAAGTATAACACATGTAATGATCAAAAATCATCAAGGCTTTATCTCAAGCCAACAAGGCTTCTAACTAGCCATGAATTTCTTCCATTGTGTTATCTAGGATGAATAGATGAATTTTTGATGTTATCTTGCTTTTACGGTGTGAGTTTTCATCCCGTTAATCGCTAACAGTAAGTCGTAAAGTTATGAAACGTAAAACCGGGTATCATAAAAATATGAAACTTGTAGAAATGATTAAACTTATCATTATACTTCATAATAAATATAAAATGAGTGGTAAGTTCTATTGGGTTGCTTAAACGCTGTTTAAAGCTGGAAACACGGGTCAAAAACGCTTATTTCGCGTAAAACGCAGATTTGGAAAACGTAAAATTCCAAAACTTGTGGAATTGTCGTAAAACGGTAGAAATACATATTTCTAATGTTTATAGTATTTTATGGACATATCGGGATGCCTGAATGACGTTTAAACCCTAAAATAATTCTTATACACGGTTTTGTGAAATCGGTTCTGTATGGATTTAACGTACGTCGTCAGGACGACTTGTCAAGTTTCAATTATCTTATCATGATAGTAAACTAAATTAAAAGTTTTACGGGATGAATATTGAAAGTGAATAGTAAAAGTAAATAGTAACATTTCAAAAAAATGAAAAGTAACCTGAAAATGCGGGTTGTTACAGTCTCACCACCTTAATGGGAATTCCGTCTCGGAATTCAGTGTGTGTTATCCGATGTTGAAGTGTCTAGGAAAATGTGGGTATATCCGCCAAATTCTAATCTTTGCGTTCTCATGTTTCTGGTCATAGAATGTGTTATGTACCATTCTAAGTTTTTGGTGGTGGCTTAAGTTGATAATTTAAAGGGTTTTGTTAAAATCTTGTAGAGTCCAATATACCTCAAGTTTGGCTTTTCCCGTTTCTCAAAATGAATCATATCGTATTGTATCGAGGCTTTCAACAGAACCTTAATTTCTTACATGGAGTTTTTGGTAAACTTTAACGCTTTACATCTATGTAATTTTTGTTTCTGGCGATAGTGTGCGGCATGCAGCCTAATTTGTATTTGTATGGTTTCATTAGTTGTTTCGTGGGTGATCTCTGAACACCTTAGTCCAACAAATGGTTGACTGACACTTTCATCTATATAGTGTCTCAAATGGAATAGTTTTTGTTATTGTTAGGGTAACTGTTGTTAATCAAAGGTGTAAGATATTGTTGATGTGAAATGGTTTGTAATGATGTGATAACTGTCGTTGTAGGAAAGTCTTTCTAGTGGCAAGTGGTTATCCAAATCATTTCCAAAGTTGATCATGTCTTAGGCGGTTTCGAGATGAAGGCTTTATCGTATAGTGTTTATGTTTACTAGTGTTTGAAAAAATGTGATACTGTGAAGTTTTACATAGTGACTTATAATAGGGTTCAGATAATGATGTGATATGTTGATGATTAGAAGAGTGTAGTGTACGCTTACCATTATTCTTAGGTAGAGATGTCAAGTTTGCTATAACATCAAAAGTGAATTTTAAGGATTATGGTGGAATGATATCCTTGAAACCTAAACAGGCTAGTACTTCTAAGAAATGACGAGAAGATTCGATGACTATTCCAAGATGGTAGTTCATATTATCTCATGTATGAAAATTTCAAGAATGAAATTAGATAGTAAAAATAAGATGTTAAGATTTTGCTGAGTGGTAAGACACTATCGTGTCTCTAGATCTTTTTAATGAATTGTGGTGGTTTATCCAAGTAGGAAATTAATCTGAACATAACGCTAGTACAACTATTCTCAGTATTTGAAAAAGTTAAGTTGAACATAGTTAGTCAGACTATGTTCCACTGTCCCTAGGTTAAATATAGGTGACTAGACTATATTTAATCGAGGTTCGATAAAATTTTCAAATACCTAAATTAGGTATACTTGTGATATGCTCGTTGTTATGACAAGTATGGCATTTATATATGTCCTTATTTACAAAGGTAATATAAGTTTGTACCTACATAATAATCAATTATAATTACGTAGTATGAGTGTGTAGCATGAGCGGATAAAGTAGATATGTGTGGAAAGGAAGTTCTTAAGTAATTATAAAATAGTCCACACTGGGCCAGACTTACGAACCTTTAACAATGATGGTTTCAGATGAGCACTTTGATGAATTTAGAAAAAAAAATTGAACTTCAGTTTTTTGTAGACGATGAATTAGTTTTTTTTTTCTTTAGCAATCCTATATCTTGTTTTTCCATTAGGGAAATCGATAGATTGTGACAGGTTTTATGTAAAACAAAATTATGTAAGGTCGTGAAAAGTTTAGAGATCATTGTAATCATTTACAATGTCTGAGAAATGTGAGAGACGATTGTGCAATTCACAATGTCTGGGAAATAAATTAGACCATTGTGTAACTCACAATGTCTTGAAAAATAAATTAGATCATTGTGTAACTCACAATGTCTGAGGAATAAATGAGTTCACTGTTTCATTTACAGTGTTTGGGATGTAATTGAGACCACTGTAGGATTTACAGTGTCTGAGAATGTAATAGAGACCTCTGTAGGATTTACAATGTCTTAGAATGTAATAGAGACCACTGTAGGATTTACAGTATCTTGAAAAATAAATGAGGCCATTGTATAACTTACAATTTCTTGGAGGAAGTTTCGTAATCCTAAAATGCACGAGTAGATACATGATTTGGAAAAATATGATTGTGCCGTAATGCCTTAGAATAGGCATATGGAGATATGTTTAGTACATCGTTTATGATTGAAAGTATATCGAGTGTATATATATCAATATACTAATATGTGTGTGTAGCTTAAAATGCCTAAAAGCCACATAATCGTCTGGAGGATGGAAGGCACGGAGAGCGAAAGGCTATAAAATGTTTTGTTTGTAAAAGTGGTTATAGTTTATGTCTCGATTAGACCTGTTTCTCTATAACTACGGCTCTAATACCAATCTGTAACACCCCCAATTTCGTGATACGCAGCGGAATTCAAATTGGGTGTTACTTCATGGCACAACAGTTATAACAATAGAAAACAAACTCTAATGGAGTCGTTTTAAAACATTTATCATTCGATTTATATAAATATCAGAGTTTACAAAGATGAGGTCCCAAATGGTTCCAAGTTTACAAAATACATTAAATGAGTTTTCGAATGATAATAAAATTTATAGCCTACTTGAGTATCCATGCTCCTCCGTGCCAACCTCGTTCATTATGGACCTGAGATACATGCTTAAATCGTCAACACAAAGGTTGAGTGAATTCATAGAGTTTAGTTTGATTATTGAACACAATATATTCGTAGTATGAGCTATAGACTCACACTCATAGTTTAGGAAACAAACAAGATATTATTGCACTAAGCTCATGATACCGAAAACATTAACAGCTTGTCAATAGAAATTGATATAATAGTTTGCCATGTCTTGGTCAAACAGTGGCCCTAATAGGTAATTTGCTAATAAGCCTAGGGTTCTTCAAATAGAGTGCGTTTGTTTACCGGACTTGGTTAACAAACGGGATTCATCAATCCTGATAGATCTATCCACATTATTCGCGTTCACCCGCAAGTGATTAATGGTTCATTATAATAGGGACTTAAGTTTGGCAATAGTGGTACTTAGTGCAAATAATTCATTCAGGTATATCATACAGTTTCAAAGCAATGTGTTTAGTTTAAAAATAGCATGTATCCCCCCCCAAAGGTTTGTAAAACATTTAAGCAATAGAAAGTGGGGCTATGAACTCACCTTGAGTTAATAACATTTAGTGCTTAACGAATTCGATGGATAAGCCGACAAACCTCTACGAGCAACCTAAAATAAAATCTTGCGACTTAAGTTTGGAATAATGTCCAAGAAAACATAAACGAGCCTATATATGTCCTTATATTGATCATGATGTAGTCTTTGATAGTTTGTTGCTTATAGTAACAGTTTAGTTTGTGAAAATGTATATAGTTTATAGATACCGTACTACCGTTCGGGCCATCACAGTTTAGAGGTCATGTAGTGAACGTACGAGGAGCCAGGACACATTAAATTGTTAATCCAGCAAACTCGTCAGTACGAACACCCCTGAGAGGTCCCTCATGTGAATTTCCCTAGTATTGTAGCACTTAGTAGATAAAACATATAGTTTGCTTGTTTGATTTCATATCAAAAGTGTCAAAATGTTCATATAGTTTGCAAAGTAAGTTTGGTCATGTCCGCAAGTGAGTTTGGGTAATCTAAATGTCTAATGATAGTTACATGGTACTTGATTTGTAAGTAACTAAAATGGTTTTACAAGTTCTCGTCATTTAATAAAAGTTACTATTTCGAAAGTAAAATAAACTTAGGAAAGTTTATTTTTAAATGACGATTGTTATTATATAAAGTTCATTATGTTTATTGAGTAACTAGTTTGGAAAATCACATGGTTCTTAATTACTTGTCAAGTGAAAAACTAAAATTTTGACATTAAAATCTGTTTCTACAATTTGAGGAAGAAAATGCCTTCATTTGGTGTTTTCAGGCCGAGTTACCTTAAAGTGGGCGTAAAACATCGTTCCGGACAACTTTCGTGTTTTAACTTTTTGCTGAATCGGAACAGAAGGGCCTAAAAAAAATTCCGATTTTAGGCAGTAAGCAAATTGGCAGTTTCAGTGTTTTGGTTTTGCTAACTTCTTTTGGCCGTAACTTTTGACTCGTGTACTCGTTTTAGGTGATTCAAATTGCTATGTTTTACTTTTAAAACCCTATTTAACAGTAAGTAAGTGTCTAATATCATGGTGATACTATTTTGGTCTTATTTCATAACATAAGTCACTAACTTTCTTGTTTACCTATTTTAAGTTAATATATAGTTCTCATAACTTGTTTTAAAGATTTTTGTACATCATGATCAAGTATAAGAGCATATATAGCACGGAATAAGAATAAGAAACATGTAAATGATGTTAGTCAAGAGAGTGTGTTAGGGTTTCTTACAACTTTTGGCTTTCTAAAAAAAGAAAATCAAGGATTCATGAACTAGAACAAAACTAGAAACCCTAGCTTTAAATTTCTTCAACCTCTTGACACCAACTTAGGATCACTTGGAAAGCACTTGAAGTCTTCTACTAGAACACTTCTAGTATGGATTGGAGATCACCAAAGGATGGAAGAAACTAGGACTTGGGTCAATCAAAGCTTAACATGAACTTTGGAATTGATATGGAACTAGAACTCTTGAATAACTCTTGAAAGGATTTAGCAAATTGGAAGTGTGTTTGTGTTGTGTGTGTGGCATTTACATGGAGGGGAGGGGGTTTTTATAGGGTGTTGAGGAGGTGCAAGAGTGGTGAATCACCTTAGCTTGCATGCTAAGCTTGGACTTTAAGGAAGCTTAGCTAGGAAGTATAACACATGTAATGATCAAAACTCATCAAGGATTTATCTCAAGCCAACAAGGCTTCTAACTAGCCATGAATTTCGTCCATGGTCTTATCTAGGATGACTAGATGAAGTTTTGATGTTATCTTGCTTTTACGGTGTGAGTTTTGGTCCCGTTAATCGCTAATTGTAAGTCGTAAAGTCACGAAACGTAAAACCGGGTATCGTAAAAATATGAAACTTGTAGAAATGATTAAACTTATCATTATACTCCATAAAATATAAAATGAGTGGTAAGTTTCATTGGGTTGCTTAAACGCTGTTTAAAGCTGGAAACGCGGGTCAAAAACGCGTATTTCACGTAAAACGCAGAACTGGAAAACGTAAAATTCCAAAACTTGTGGAATTGTCGTAAAATGGTAGAAATACATATTTCTAATGTTTATAGTGTTTTATGGACATATCAGGATGCCTGAATGACGTTTAAACCCTAAAGTAATTCTCATACACGGTTTTGTGAAATCAGTTCTGTACGGATTCAACGTATGTCGTCAGGACGACTTGTCGAGTTTTAATTATCTTGTCATGATAGTAAACTAAAATAAAAATTTTACGAGATGAATAGTAAAAGTGAATAGTAACTTTTCAAAAAAAATGAAAAGTAACCTGAAAATGCGGGTTGTTACACTCCGAGAGTGGTTTCAATTTGAACCAAGAAGCTAGCGGCGCGCCGGGAAGCAACAAAGTTGAAAAGGGAGAAAGTTGAATTAGAACGTCGAAAACCTTAATTTTATAAACAAAAGAAACGGGAGAAAGACATCATGTTCTATAATTCAGCAATCGACCCCTCTTTGCCCATAATCCAACAACAGAAGCTGCACAAGGATGCAATCAAGGCACACTTAGGCTTAGATTATTAGTTTAAATTTTATTATTATTGTAATGTTTTAAGGTTATTTGAATGATTATGTAATGTTTTAGTTATTAATGAAATATAATTTTGTTGTTAAAAATGTTTGGAAAAACAAGAAAAAAAATAGTTCGCCACTGCTGTGGCAAAAATTCATCTATTGGTTGCCGGAGAGAGAAAGCTGATGTGACAGGCAAAATGAATGTCGCTGAAAGTAATTATTGTGCCAAGCCTTACCATCATCTTCATCAACAAGAGCATAACGAATTAGGTTTACTACAAATGTAAAGGCGTTGGAATAACAGAGCGTAACGAATTAGGTTTACTACAAATGTAAAGGCGTTGGAATAGTAGTAGTGCCTGAGAGTTAGTCGCTTATGGCGAAATTGGTTTTCATGTATATATATTGTAAAATGAAATTGAAGAAAAGTACCATATTGGTCGTCTTTGGTGTACCTGGTTGACACGGATCACATGAAACCTGATGAGTTAAATTGGGTTTTCTAACCTCAAAGAATCGATTCATATTAAAACGTGTTTTTGAACGAAAATGGGTCAACTAATTTACCAAAACCTGTTTTCAAAATATTAAGTATGAGAACTAACAAACCACAAGGATATGGGTATGTTTGTATGATGAATTTGAAACGAAACTTGAGGCAGGTGAAATTTAGAACTTTTATTATAATCAAGTTAAAATTAGATTTTGTAGATTTGTTTGGCAAATAAAATTCTCATTTGGGGTTGAGCTTATTATTGAAAAATTACTAAAAGGATATAATTAAATGAGTTTTATGGTATATATTAAATATTTTGTGAGTAATATGTAATTTATGGTTCATGTTCTCGGATTAAAATTTTAGCCTTTTACGGCGCTAAAGTTTTAAACCCTTTTAAAAGTTTTATGATTTCATAGACGCATTTAAAAACAAGACTTATCTTATGTTCTAGAACTTTATTTTAGTTCCTGCCCCATACGCCTCCCAAACACACCCTATGTTTTGTAGTTTACTCTTAAGTACAAAGTTAACAAAAGTTGATTAGGAACGCAGCTGGAACTCGGCGGGAAAGTTAGGAAAAAGCGTTGATAGAAAAATATTAAAGAACATAATTGATTTAATATAGTTGTTCAAAAACGAAGATTAGTTTTACACTGTTTTTGTATTCTTTCATTTTTAAATAAAAAAGCATGTTCCTAGAAAGCAGCTAGTTTGAGATCGTGTGTTAAGGTCGGTGCAATTTGCATTCTCCCATGCAAATATACGCTACTAATAGCTGCTCTAATCACAACTTGCCACGTCGCACCACATGGCCCCACCGTTGCCGACGCGTTCTGCATTTCACTCCTCCATCTTTCAAATTTTCACATGACTAACCCTTTCTTAATCTATTAGTACAAACTAATTCAACTAATTAATAGAAACTTGAAAGTTTATTTTAACTCAATATGTGAGTTCCTTTGAATCGATTGTATGAAAGAACCACATTTATAATTGAGTACATATATATATATATTGAAAGTTTTATCAAGATGTCGAGAGGCGTATAGCGAGTGAGCTAATTGAGGCATTAAAAAAACTTATATAAGTCGGGGGATTATAGGGTTTAAGGCGTTACTAATTTTATTATGGAAAAAGATTGAGAGACCTAAAAGGCATGACTAATTGTTTGTCTAACATGTGTCATTACTTGATTGAATTGTGACGAAATAGGTCCGGTTAATACAACCAATGAATTATTGCCATACATATTTAGACACAAAATTAAGCATAACTTTTAGGTCGCCTAATCATTTCTCTTTTATTATTGTCTTAATACAAATTATTATGGCAAATAACATAGAATTGTTAACATATTGGCAATGAAGTTTAGGAGGGCCTTATATAAAGTTGAGGCTTATAACACGAGAGGCCTAAAGTTGAGGCTTATTCGTATTCTATGACTTTAACTAACAATCTCTTTCAAAACTGTTACCTAAAACTACAAACGTGCTATTACAGAACCAATTAACAATACTGATAAGCTGGTGCTACATATCTAATAACGGTCTCGATTATAAATACCATCTTCCTTGAAAACATTTCCCTCAAAAACAATTAAGAGCATATTCATTTATTATCATGGGAATCTTTTATATCTGCATATAGCGTTTTTCAAATCTACAAGGACCAAATTGTAACTAAATATCTAATATAAGACTAGAAGCAAGTTAAGATCCACTCTCAAACCAAACTTTATTAAAGTCAAGAAAGAAATCAATATCTTAAAAGTGAGATATACTTATTTATTCTAAGTGAAAATATCTGAATCTAGAACCAGAAAGTAACAATGGGAGCTTTGGATCATCTTCAAAACATGTTCGATTGTGGAAGTAGTAGCAACCGAAAGTACAAAAACCGTAAGCAATTGCAGGTATAAAATCTCTCAACTTCACTATTTATTATGTTTTCTAGATAGGCAAAAACATTTAGTTTAAAAAAGAAATATGAAGTAATTGGAGTCTGATTAGCAGTGTGTTATATATTTGTTTAATGCTTAAGTTATGTAACGTATGTTATATTTATGGAATGCTATGATATCTGTCTGCCTTTATATAGACTACATTGCTAAAGAAAAGGAAAGGAATGATGTTTACATCTTTATTTGGCTTTCTCTCATTGGTTACTAAGTTTTGCACCTACGAGTATTGTACAACTTGATAGCTTTTTCACTTTTACAAAATATAAAGTTAGTACAGGATCACTGGATCAGCTTCAATGAATCTACGTGTTTTGTAAGTTTTTGTCGTTAAAAAGACATTACTAAAAAAAAAAACTTTAAATGTGAAATTAAATTGACGGGAACCCCTTTAATTTTGGGTGTGTTTTGGTATCGACCATCGTCCAACCCATAAGGATTAGTTCCGACAACTCTTCTGGCGGCACCAACTGGAGTGAGCAAGAGCCGAAACTCGAACCTTTAACCTTTTATCCACACAATCTCTCTAGTTAGCTCATGGTTTTTTCGAATGTGAGTACCAACTGAGTCAAAGCCGTCTTTAAATGTGAAATAGTTTGTGTATATCTTTTCTTTCAATCTTAGTGTTAAAATGGTTTTACTTTAAGTCATTTCTAAAATAACTTGAGAAACTTTTAATCAGTGAGAAGAAATTAAAAACCTTCTCTTAAAAAAAAAAAAAAAAAAAAAACCTTTGTAAAGACTTTTTAATAAAGAGAAAGTGAGTATTTTTCTGGATTTCTCAAATAATGCGTTTGGTTTGTTGCTATAAATCACAATGGGTATGGGTGTTGGTATAGGGTGGAATGATAATAGAGGGTATGATAAAACCACCCACACACATAAGATATGAGAAAACCTTCATATTTTTTGAATTTTTTTGAATTATTTTCGGGATTTCTCAATTAATTTTTTTTGAATTCTTTTATCATTTTTTTTGTTATAACCCATCGACTTTATTTTTCACGCAATGCTACAAATGGAACACGTGAATGTTGCATCAAAGGTCACACCGGAATCACAATATCACAAATATAATTACTACTATTTGTCACTATATACCGTCGCTTGTACGGATATTCGACTGATTGTTAAAAAAAAAGAAATGTATTATTGGTGGAAATTTTGAATTTTTGAAAGTTGAAATACTAGTGAGTTTGATTTGAAATGTGTGAATCTTAAAATCATACTTGAAATAAGATTTTGTATTAGGTTAAAGATATGTATGCATTATGGTATAGATAACCTTTTTTATAGTTAGATTGATGAAGTTTTAGAATCTAGCTATAACAAACTAACAATAGTGTAAAGCAAATAAAAGTTCTAGCTAACAATCCAATTTAAGATATTTATTGTTGTATACTTTGCATTATTGAAAGCCCTAATCATTAAGTTTTGTACCCGTCTAATCAAGTTGCTTCATACCATTCATGACAGCACTTTATGTTATGTGGCGTTAAAACATATGATTAGTTCATCAATAATTTCAATTTTATTCAAATATGGCATTATTGTTGCTTGTCAAAATTGTAATTTCTTACACATGTAATTATTTAAAAACCAATTTTAAAGGCTTTGGTCTTACATTAACAACTCTTTATTGTAAGTAAAAGGCACTAAGTGCAAATATCTAGCATTAAATACATTTTTTTTTTCATACTCAAAACTTGGTTACGTTTGTTATTGCTAAAGAATTTCTAGTAATTGAAACTTGTATGCCACAATAAATACGTTTTTCCCACCGTCCCATGACATGTTTGAGTTGAAACAAAGTATTTATTGTTGACCTACTTTTTCTATGTTTACACTATTGCATTAATGTCTAGGCATGGCACGACATACTACTAATTTAATGTGCAAGAAATATTTGTTAGCCCTTATTATTCGCCGTGAACTATTCTTTTATAATTTAAAAAATTCGTGTCACACTTCCATATGAACGTGTCACAGCTTTAAAAATAGGTCAATTCATAGTATCTAGCCATCCCAATTCCCCAACGGCCAACATTTAACAACTCGTTTTTATAAAATGTCATTTTATAGACCGTGGAGATTAAAGTGAAGATCGATTGTGACGGGTGCGAGAGGAAAGTGAGGAGATCAGTAGAAGGAATGAAAGGCGTGACATCCGTAACTATTGAGAGGAAGCAACACAAGCTCTCGGTTACCGGTTACGTTGAGCCACACAAAGTGTTGCGTCGTGTGGCTTTTAGAACCGGCAAGAAGGCCGAGCTTTGGCCATATGTGCCATATGATATTGTGGCCCACCCCTATGCACAAGGTGTCTATGACAAAAAGGCACCGGCCGGGTATGTGCGATATGTTGAGGATCCACAAAATAACCTAGCACGAGCAAGCTCGACAGAGGTTCGGTACACCACTGCTTTTAGCGACGAGAACCCTGCCGCATGTGCTATAATGTGATCAGTCCCTTGTTGAAGTTGAAGTTTATCTAATTTTCTTGTTTGGTTATAATATTGTACACAAGTTGTGATGATTTACCAAAAATCTAATTAATTTTGTTATCTTGTAAAAAAGATGATATGTTCAACAATCACTTTTATATCTAAAGAATTAATATAAAAGGGATTAACGAAAGTTGATTAGGAACATAGCTGGAACTTGAGCAAACGGCTGTTAAAGGGCTAAGTTTAATAAACAAATAATTTATGCGGCAATAAAATAGAATAATGAATAATTAAATATATTTTATTTTAGCTTGTTCGTAGGAAGCCACCATTAAGATGGCGAAGGCTGTTGGCACTGTTGTAACTTTCCTTTTACACAACCGATTAATGGATGAATTTGATGCGCAAGTTGATCAACTAAATAATGTGCAGGGGTCGTGTTACCGAGGCACCCCTTATAATTTGGCTAATGATTTATGACACCGATTTTTATTTAGACACCAAATCGTGCGTTAATCGGTTGATATTTATCGTATCTTTTTCTACCTGGGTTTATACGTTTGAGTGTCATAAATAACAAACGAGTGTGTCAATCAATTCCTTATAATTTTTAATATAGGGGTGTGTGTGTTTATCTCTATTACGCCACCCGCATCTCTACCCCATTTATTAATCTCAACCGACACCTCTTGTTGAATAAGACAAAAATTTATCCATGTGTTTGCATGTAACTCGTCTTAGTGGTAATTAAAAAAAGAAAAGACATAGGTCCCATCTATATTATATTAATTTATTACCTAAGCCAACAAAAAGAAAAACAAAGAGAGTAACGTCACTTTATTTATATAAACTTTTTATAAACTTTTTTTTATAAATTTTTTTAGTTTATAAAAAAAAGTTTATAAAAAGTTTATAAAAAAAGTTTATACAAAATTTATAAGAAATTTATAAAAAATTTATAAAAAAGGTTTATAAAAAGTTTATAAAAAAAGTGGAGTAGAGATGACATTAATAATCTCCATGTGGAGTAGATTGAAAACATTTGTTGTTGTACTATTGAAAACATTTGTTGTTGTACTTGTTTAATGTTTTAATGTCTAATGTTTTATTGTTATTGTTTAATTAAATGAAAACAATACACTATACATATAAAAATGCTACACAAATTAAATATACCACACAAATAAATACATTATACATATAAAAACACTACACAAATTAAATATGCCACACAAAATAAACACTACACAATTTAATAAAATAAACAAATAAAAAAATTAAAAAAAGAAGAAAAAGGTACCTGCAGGCTGCAGGCGTACGGACGAGCGGGCCCCATGCCTATGGGGTGCCTGGCTTGTGTTTTTTGGGGTGGGGCAATATCTTAGCCCAATTTGTAATGTGCATAATTTTTTGGAAAATGTTACTTCCTCGTACAAATTATTATGGTGCTCATGACCGTTAGTCGAAGCTTATTTTAGTTAGAACCCACTGTACGATGAATATAGGTTTCGAAAAAGGTTTTGAATGAGTCGCAAGCTTTTCAACTGGATAGTTTGGGAGGTAACAATTCATTGTCCAGTTTTTAGTAATAATATTGATTGTATCGGAAAAGAAGGCATTTCAGCGTTGATGAAGTACACTTCCGCAATTCGTCAATTGGCATACGGCACGGTTCCTGATGCTTCAGATGAATATATGCAGATAAGTGAAAAAACTTCTCGTCGGTCTCTTATATTTTTGTAAGTTGAAAATTTTGGTCGAGAGTATTTGAGGAAACCCACAATAACTGGTGTCGTAAAGCTTTATCGACATAACGAAGAAACATACGGGTTTTCGGGGATGTTAGGAAGCCTTGACTGTACATATTGGGAGCGGTTTGGTTGTCCGAGCACACACAAAGGGGTATATGTTAGACGTTATCACGGTCTGAATCCTTTCATTTTGCTGGAAGTTGTTGCGTCACAAGACTTATGGATATGACATGCTTTCTTTGGTGTTTTTGGTTCGAACAACGACATCAACGTTCTGGATGAATCCTCTTCATTTAACGATCTTAAACAAGGAATAGCATAGGAGATTCCGTTTGTTGCTAACGGGGTAACTTACCCATTTGGTTACTATCTTGTTGACGAGATATATCCAGAATTGGCAACACTCGTTAAGACGATTCCAGAACTATCAGATGATGACCACAAGAGAATAAGGCATAAGCAAATGCAGGAATCAACAAGGAAAGATGTGGAACGAGAGTATGGTGTTCTGAAGAAGAAATGGGTGATACTTGCCAATCCCGCAAAAGATATATAAAAAAAAAAAAAAAAAGAATATGATGTATACATGCATCATATTATATAACATGGTTCGAAAAGACAAAAAAATGCAATATCTCCCGAATGGTACTCGGTGGAAGCACATCAACCGAACGACCCCATATGATCTGATGAACAAATGCAAAAAGTTATTTGGTACATCAAATCATATCAAGCGCATTAAAACCTTCATGCCGATTTGATCGAACACTTGTCTCGTAATATTTAATATCAGTTCTAAATGTAATATTTTTAATATTCGATGTTTATGTAATATTTTTAATTTATGAATAAAATTTTTCTATTTCGTACGTTTACGTTTTAATATTTTTACGTTTACGTTTTTAATTTTGTAAGTATTAAAAAAATGAAAGTTATGGTGACCTTGTCTACAAATAAAGACGGTATCTCTCGAATGGTACTCGGTGGAAGCACATTAACCGAACGACCCCATATAATCCGATGAACAAATGCGAAAAGTTATGAGGTACATCAGATCACATCAAGCGCATTAAAATTTTGATCGAACACTTGTCTCGTAATATTTAATTTCAATTCTAAATGTAATATTTTTAATATTCGATGTCTATGTAATATTTTTAATTTATGAATAAAAGTTTTCTATTTCGTATGTTTACGTTTTAATATTTTTACGTTTATGTTTTTAATTTTGTAAGTATTAAAAAAATGAAAGTTTTGGTAATCTTGTCTACAAATAAATGAATGGGTGCGAAAAAAAATGATAGAAGAGAAAAAACTAAAATGACACTTAAGTGTAAAGTGAAAATGAAGTTACCTTGGTCTCTAGGCTAAGAGCACTTACATCGCTAACGCCATAACGGGCGTTATGGCTCATTTAACGGCGTTATGGCCGTTATACCTTTTGGAGGACCGGCGTTGAAGAGGCGTTGGAGGAGCTGCGTTAAATGGGCAACACCCGTTAGAGGGTTAAAAAAATCAAAAAATTTACACTTTCACCCCCTCAACGGCTAGTGACCGTTATTTTAAAAAAAAATTCAAAAAACTTACACTCTGACCCCCTAACGGCTAGTTCTAATAAAAAAAAATTCAAAAACATTTTTTTACCACTATAAATACCCAACTAAAACACCAAATTTTCACACTTCCACTACTCAATCCTCTCAATCTTCAATCTTTCATTCACTGAAAAAAAAATGTCGAGAGGCAACGATGATATATTCTTCAATCTTCTCGGTGGTGGGTGGAATACCTCAAACCCGGGTTCATCATCTATTCCCGAACGTGGGTTCATCTTCAAACCCCAACATGTTTCTTCCCAACCCACTAGGCTTCTCGAGCCAAAAAATGTGGCAACAACATCAAGCATATCTGTATTGGCAACAACAAAGCACCTTAAACTCCAATTTTCAAAATCTATAATTCACACAACACTCACAACATTCACAAACTGAAACACATGATGTTCCTGAGACACCCACGTCTCCTCCAAAAAAATCCAAAGGTCGTATTAAACGAAAATAAAAAAAATCCAAAGACCCCGAGCCCGAACCAATCGATGATGAAGAAGAGGAAGTTTTCGCTACTGGGCGTTGGACTCCAGCAGAGGAAGAATTACTTGCAAGGTGTTACATAGGTGTTACGGAGGATCCGAAAGTTGGGCGGTGCCAACCCAAAGATACGTTTTGGTATCGGGTCACAAATGAGTTCAATAGACTCAACTTTCAACGGCGCAACAAGGATATGATGTCAAGCAAGTGGAAAACGTTGAACGACATATGCACAAAGTTCAACTCTTATTACAAACGTGCGCAACGGGAACAACGAAGCGGGAAAGTGAGATGGATGTGATGAAGCGGGCAAAGCAATTGTATCGTGAGGAAACCAAAGCAAAGACCGTTTGCTCGATGACGCTGGGAGGTTTTGCGTCATTTTAAGAAATGGGACGCTCTGAACCGGTTGATTTAACCGCGATACCCCAAGCCAAACAAGCGAGGCTTTGTTTGGTCATGATGAACAACCACGCCGCATGGGATAGAAACCTGCTACCAAGAAAGCAAGATCCGAGAGCACGACAAGTCGGGGAGCAAGCATCGAACGAGCTCGTCAACTTATTTCACCGAAACTATGGCAAGCAGTATCGTATCAACGTGAAACCGCAGCGCGATCGGGCTCGATGGGAAAAAGATGAAACAATAACAAGGTTGGAGGAGTTGAAGTTTTTGATGACGGATACTGAAGGGAAAGATCCAAATGTTGTGGCTTGGATCAATGACGAAAAAGAACGAATAAAAAAAAATATAACTTGCAACCTCGTCACTAGATTGTATTCTCGTCATTTCCTTTATGTTGTAACGTTTAAATTGCAGTGTGTTTTTTTATTTCGTTGTAACCTTTTTTTTTTTTTTTTCGTATTGTATTATGTTTTCAAATTTAATGATATGTTTAGTTTAATAAATGAAGTGTTTGTTTTAGTTTAGGGGTTGAAATTGAAAATGTGAAATGTTAAAGTTTAACTTGGGATGTTATTGATGTAGGTGTTTTTTAGGGATGTTAAGGTAAAATGTTAAAGCTGATATGGCGCTAACGTGGCTGGTGTTATTTTATAACTCAAGTTACTAATGTGTATGCTCTAAGAGTAAAATAGAAAACTTTACGCGTAGATCATTTGTGAATGCTGTCACAATTCTCAAATTCCGGTCATTTCTTAAATTAAATATGCATCATATTAGTTCATTCATGGCATTTCATTTCACATTTAACGCGTGAATTTTATATTAAATAAACGTTATCGCGTGAGTTATTATTTTAAATATTTAATCCGTAACTTTCAAAAATGATCCCGAGATATTTTTATACTTATATTTAGTTGATAAAAACTATATTTTGACTTTACCTAGTGTTTTGAATTTATTTGGTATATAAATCGCTAAAATTATATTATTACGACGTTTTTCTTAAAAACTACTCGATAATTATTTTATCACTCAAATTTCACAAGGAATGTATTTTTACAATTTTTATTATCTCATTATATTCTATTTTGGTCTATTAAAAATCTCTTTTACCTAAAAACTACCATTTACCTTTACTTATACATTTTCCTACATTTATATCATTTACTTACATTATAATTACACAAGTATAAAAAAAAAAAAAAAAAAAAAAAAAATATGAAATTGTGAAACACCCTCCCCTAAAAACCGGCCAAGGGGAGGGGTTGGCATTTATGGTTGTGGTAAAATTTTCAAAAGTATAGATATGTACATTATATCATTCATGCATTTCATTTTCAACTCCAATTATACAAGTCAAGAAAATCTTCTTTCCTCTTTGTTCTCTCATCTCAACCGCCATAGAAGAGGTTTCAAGGAATCACAAAACTTTTATCAAGCTCAAGTGATTTTACAATCTAGTTACACTCTTTATTTAGGTTTTGAAATAAAAACCAAGAGTATTTAGGATAAACCTTGGTTCTTTGCACCTCATCATAGTACTTGTAAGCATATTTCTATCATTTTACATATTTCATCTTCATTTTATATTCATCTCTTCATTTTTGGAGCAAAACATGCAAGACTTGTGTTGTTTATACCATTTTACATGATTTTTAGAGTTATTTATATATATGGTCATCCTATAATTATCCCCATGATATTCTTGGTCTTGATGGTGATTAGGAACCCATGACACCCTAAGAAGGTGTATGGTAGGATTAGATTAGCTTTGGAGTTGATTTGAAGGGATTAGAATAGGCCTTGTCCGAGAAAAACTATTTTCGATAACTATAATTTATGTTCTGTCCTTCTTTCGATTTTCTGGAAAAACCGACAGTTGGTACGAAACTTTGGCCTTGATATTTAGAAAATATACTTTAAAACGAATCCGTGGCGCTTGAGCGGATAAAAGCGGAGTTATAACGAAGAAGTTATGGATTTTTAAAGTTTGACGACGAAATAAATAGTTTTCGAAATTTCAAAGATGCGCTTTTAGTTTGTTCGGTCAAAACGAGCCTTAAGCTTCACAAATTATTTCGACTAGTCAAAAATATATTAGTATACTTCGATACGAAGCTAAGGACATATTATACGTGAAAGCGGTTTGAAACGACAAAGATATGCACGTTTTTATAAAGTTGCCGTAACTATTATTTTCTGAAAAACTATATTATTTTTACGTTACAAGTGTTACATTAGCTGTAACGACCATGTTTGCGGCAGTTTTTAACCATGATGTGAAACTTTTTGGAACGAATTGTCTTCTAGTAAAATCAAGTTCACCGGCCATATTTTTCAAAACGATAAGCCGTTTGTATAGCGGAGTTATAGTAAATTAATTGCGGATGTTCAAACTTGGCCGAAACTCATTTTCTGCACTATAATTAGCCAAAATCACTATCTTTAACCCTTATTATCTCTATGTTCGAGACCTTTTTGACGAAAACTCCTGAACTGAAACTTCTAGATTTCGATACAAACTTTCCAAAACTGTCGAGTCCGTTCTCTAACGTTCGACGTACACCATTTACGACTAGTTTTCCAAAGCCATTTTTATCACTTTCATGAAAATTCCGGCGACATTGTTTTGCGACGAAAAGTGATAATTTCACTATAAATCATTATAAAACCATTGTAGGATGACATTTTGGCGTAAAACTTGAAAAGTGATTTTGAAGGGTCAAGACGTCAAAAGAGTATTTTTCGACGACAAGTAATATTTTCAAAACTCGCAAATGGTATAAATAGCATACGAAATGCATGCATAACATTACATTGCAACTCATTACATATCATATCATTCGTAATAGGTCCCGGTTAAAGCATCACATTGTACCTCAGTGTACTCACTCTTGTCATCACACCAGTTTACCAAGTGAGTAATCACAACCCCCCTTTTTCCGTTTTTACTATATTTTGGGGCGAAATGCATGAACCTTTCTTGAGCTAAATTGTTTACTACTTTTATTAACTAGTTTGACTAGAACTTGTGAACTCGAATCAAATCCTTGAACTTAATTACGAACCTATTACTTATTTGAACTTATTGAACCGTACAAAGTCTCCCCTGTTCGGAGCATCACTATAAAGTCTCGCCTTATTGGTGGAGCGTACAAAGTCTCCCCTGTTCGGAGCATCACTATAAAGTCTCGCCTTATTGGTGGAGCGTACAAAGTCTCCCATTCGAGCATCACTATAAAGTCTCGCCTTATTGGTGGAGCGGTCTCGATAATTCTCGCCTAGGTGGTCGGTGACAAAGGAGTCTCCTTGTTGGAGCAAAGACAAAGTCTCCCTGCTCGAGCATCACTATAAAGTCTCGCCATATTGGTGGAGCGGTCTCAATAATTCTCGCCTAGGTGGTCGAGTGACAAAGGAGTCTCCACTTGTTGGAGCGGTGCAAAGTCTCCCATGTTCGGAGCATCCACGAATGATTATATCGTGGTGCAATATTGTGAACTAGTATGACCGTTTATACTTGACTTTTAGACATACTACTTTTGGCAGTGGGTTGTGAACACACAGGTTGCAAGTTTTGTATGGGCGGAACTTGGAACTGAGTGGATTTACAATGCCTTTGCTTTGCGGACCATTTTCGTCGACTGAAAGCTTTGATTATTTCTTACGAGTTTTCCTATTTTGTTAAACGTGTTTACTCACCAACTATTTTCATAGTTGACCCGTTTTTCTCTCATGCATTTCAGGTGATCGTTAGTAAGCTTTTTCTACCAAGTCTTGCATAATGAAGTTTTCACTCGTCACTACAAATCATTATGTGATAGAACTCAATATTTTGGGAACTAAACTTTGTAATATATTCGCCGATGTCGGCTAAACTGGTATTGTAATGGTGTAATATTTCTTTTTAATATTAATGTTGGTATGTTCTATTATCTTGTGCTTATGTTCCCTTCCGTTACACCTCGTGTTTCCGCCTCCGGAGGTGTGACAGATTGGTACCAGAGCGAAGGTTATAGAGAATGCCGATTTTCAAAAATAAAAATCACAAACTATAACCGGAATAAATTTTTTTTGTATATTATTTTATTAAACATTGAACACCATTCGAGTCAACTAGTCCTATCGTTGCATTGTTACTCATAAATTATACATAGCACGATCAACTATGTCTAATTTATGAAGAACCATGCAATGATAAGAGTAGTAGTTTTAAATCATGTTTAGTCGAGTCTTTTGAGTCCGTCACCGAAGTTGCATTGGTCGGGTGGGTATGCATAGCATGTTTTACGTTCACGTCTACATTACCGTACCTTGTTCATATCTTCTCTTTTCCATCTTTCGACTTGTTAGACATAGCATGCCCCGATCTGTCACATTTCGATTCACTATAACACATTACCACCGTTCGCACCTCATCGACTTGTTCGAATGTCGTTTACTCAACCCGATGTTTTGGTCCTCAGAGGATCATGGCTGCAAGAAACACACGCTCGGAGGTAACAACAACGGCAACTCAAACAACAATGACAATCCGGACAACAACGCCTGCCGAATAGCGGATCTACTCACCCAAATTATAACACATCTCGATGCTAGACGAACCAACAACGGAGAAGGTTCTTCAAACGCGGTCAAGGATGCGGCTACAAAACTTTCATGACATGTAAGCCAATGGAATTTCATGGTGCGAGGGTGCCATTGAATTGCTAACTGGTTCGAGAATGTTGAGTCGAAGCTTAGTATCACGAAATGTCTTTGAAGGAAACAAGGTTGAGTTCTCTGTTGGTCTACTACTTGGGTCGAGCATTGACACGGTGGAACAACCAACTACTGAGACTAGAGGAAGAGGGCTGCAAATCGTTATCTTGGGAAGCATTTAAGAAACTACTAACGATGAGTCTGCAGAAAAGATGAAGTCACGAAGCTAGAAGCGGAATTTTGGAATCACTGATGGTTGGAGTAGAGATCGACAAGTACGATCCGGTTCCACGAGTTAACTAGAATGGTTCCTCGCATGGTTTCCACCGTGGAGAAGTTGATTGACCGATATATATGGGATTGATACGAGAAATGGGAGGACGTCACCTCATCAAACCCAACCACTCGCAAGTCACGCGTGTATGGCGTGTCGCTTGACAAATGATGTGATCAGTCCGGAGAACTAACAAAAGCAAGCGACAATGGACGAAAGCGGCAGAGGATCACCGGGAAACCGAGACCGAATCGGCAAAACAAGAGGCGTGAATAACCCGTAACTATGGGCGACCACCCAGAACGCAAAGGATATGCGGTCCACATCCTTTGTGCACTCGATGTAATTACCATCACTTAGGAGGCGCGAGGTGCGGCAAATGTGGACGAGACGGGCGACTTCGCGAAAAATTGCTCAAGCAGAACGGAAATCAAGGACGAGAGAAAGCATGTTACGAGTGTGGAAGTCTAGATCACCTTCGCAATACCGCCCAAAGTCGAAAAGAACTCCCAATCAAGGAGTAATCGTCCAAACTGGCGTTGGCAATAGAAGGCCCACAAGATCAGAACATTGAAATTCCTCCCGCACGTGGTCGAGCATTCTATCTGGGTACCGAGGAAGCCCGCAACGCGTAACGGGTACATTCCTTTGATCAACCACTTTATTTCTGTGCAACATGATTTTGAGTGCATAATTTCCTTCCGATTCTTACCACGTTCACGACCTTGATTAATTTGAGACCTATTGATATCGACCTTAGTTGTTATATATTTTGTTGATTTGATTTGATTGTGTAAGCAAATCCAATATCGGCGAATCTTTCAAAAGACTTCATTCAAGGATGTTGATTCCTATCTTTCTAACAACTTGTTTCTAGCTTGATCTAGTGACGCTTCTTGTTTGATGAGTTGCGAAAATCAAGCTAAGAGACAAGTTTACTCAAGTCGGTTTAGTTTAATCTCATGACGCTTCTTGTTTGATGAGTTGTGGGATTAAATTAGAATCGACTACCTAAAGGTCTTTGAGAGCTACGTTCGATATTGGGCGGTTTACCTATCCGGTCTAATCACGGGCACGTACTTAGTTGAATGGGGAACCTGCACGCATGGGCATTGATATGATCATTTAGACTGTTCGTACGAGCATGAACTTTTAGAACTCTTGTCGAGGTTCGGACCATAGTATCGTTAATCGAATCATGAGGACATGATTCCGCTGACATGGGAAGAATGTCACAATTCTCAAATTCCGGTCATTTCTTAAATTAAATATGCATCATATTAGTTCATTCATGGCATTTCATTTCACATTTAACGCGTGAATTTTATATTAAATAAACGTTATCGCGTGAGTTATTATTTTAAATATTTAATCCGTAACTTTCAAAAATGATCCCGAGATATTTTTATACTTATATTTAGTTGATAAAAACTATATTTTGACTTTACCTAGTGTTTTGAATTTATTTGGTATATAAATCGTTAAAATTATATTATTACGACGTTTTTCTTAAAAACTACTCGATAATTATTTTATCACTCAAATTTCACAAGGAATGTATTTTACAATTTTATTATCTCATTATATTCTATTTTGGTCTATTAAAATCTCTTTTACCTAAAACTACCATTTACCTTTACTTATACATTTTCCTACATTTATATCATTTACTTACATTATAATTACACAAGTATAAAAAAAAAAAAAAAAAAATATATGAAATTGAAACACCCTCCCTAAAACCGCCAAGGGAGGGTTGGCATTATGGTTGTGGTAAAATTTTCAAAAGTATAGATATGTACATTATATCATTCATGCATTTCATTTTCAACTCCAATTATACAAGTCAAGAAAAATCTTCTTTCCCTCTTTGTTCTCTCATCTCAACCGGCCATAGAAGAGGTTTCAAGGAATCACAAAACTTTTATCAAGCTCAAGTGATTTTACAATCTAGTTACACTCTTTATTTAGGTTTTGAAATAAAAACCAAGAGTATTTAGGATAAACCTTGGTTCTTTGCACCTCATCATAGTACTTGTAAGCATATTTCTATCATTTTACATATTTCATCTTCATTTTATATTCATCTCTTCATTTTGGAGCAAAACATGCAAGACTTGTGTTGTTTATACCATTTTACATGATTTTTAGAGTTATTTATATATATGGTCATCCTATAATTATCCCATGATATTCTTGGTCTTGATGGTGATTAGGAACCCATGACACCCTAAGAAGGTGTATGGTAGGATTAGATTAGCTTTGGAGTTGATTTGAAGGGATTAGAATAGGCCTTGTCCGAGAAAAACTATTTTCGATAACTATAATTTATGTTCGTCCTTCTTCGATTTTCGGAAAACCGACAGTTGGTGCGAAACTTTGGCCTTGATATTTAGAAAATATACTTTAAAACGAATCCGTGGCGGCTTGAGCGGATAAAAGCGGAGTTATAACGAAGAAGTTATGGATTTTTAAAGTTTGACGACGAAATAAATAGTTTTACGAAATTTCAACATGCGGTTTTAGTTTGTTCGGTCAAAACGAGCCTTAAGCTTCACAAATTATTTCGACTAGTCAAAAATATATTAGTATACTTGATCGAAGCTAAGGACATATTATCGTGAAAACGGATTTGAAACGACAAAGATATGCACGTTTTATAAAGTTGCCGTAACTATTATTTTACGAAAAACTATATTATTTTTACGTTACAAGTGTTACATTAGTCATAACGACCATGTTTCTGGCGATTTTAACCATGATGTGAAACTTTTGGAACAATTGTCTTCTAGTAAAATCAAGTTCACCGCCATATTTTTCAAAACGATAAGCCGTTTGTATAGCGGAGTTATAGTAAATTAATTGCGGATGTTCAAACTTGGCCGAAACTCATTTTCTGCACTATAATTAGCCAAAATCACTATCTTTAACCCTTATTATCTCTATGTTCGAGACCTTTTTGACGAAAACTCCTGAACTGAAACTTCTAGATTTCGATACAAACTTTCCAAAACTGTCGAGTCCGTTCTCTAACGTTCGACGTACACCATTTACGACTAGTTTTCCAAAGCCATTTTTATCACTTTCATGAAAATTCCGACGACATTGTTTTGCGACGAAAAGTGATAATTTCACTATAAATCATTATAAAACCATTGTAGGATGACATTTTGACGTAAAAACTTGAAAAGTGATTTTTGAAGGGTCAAGACGTCAAAAGAGTATTTTTCGACGACAAGTAATATTTTCAAAACTCGCAAATGGTATAAATAGCATACGAAATGCATGCATAACATTACATTGCAACTCATTACATATCATATCATTCGTAATAGGTCCCGGTTAAAGCATCACATTGTACCTCGATGTACTCACTCTTGTCATCACACCGTTTACCAAGTGAGTAATCACAACCCCTTTTTCCGTTTTACTATATTTTGGGGCGAAATGCATGAACCTTTCTTGAGCTAAATTGTTTACTACTTTTATTAACTAGTTTGACTAGAACTTGTGAACTCGAATCAAATCCTTGAACTTAATTACGAACCTATTACTTATTTGAACTTATTGAACCGTACAAAGTCTCCCTGTTCGAGCATCACTATAAAGTCTCGCCTTATTGGTGGGCGTACAAAGTCTCCCTGTTCGAACATCACTATAAAGTCTCGCCTTATTGGTGGGCGTACAAAGTCTCCCTGCTCGAGCATCACTATAAAGTCTCGCCTTATTGGTGGAGCGGTCTCGATAATTCTCGCCTAGGTGGTCGAGTGACAAAGGAGTCTCCACTTGTTGGGCGAGACAAAGTCTCCCTGTTCGAGCATCACTATAAAGTCTCGCCATATTGGTGGAGCGGTCTCGATAATTCTCGCCTAGGTGGTCGGTGACAAAGGAGTCTCCTTGTTGGAGCGGTACAAAGTCTCCCTGCTCGAGCATCACTATAAAGTCTCGCCATATTGGTGGAGCGGTCTCAATAATTCTCGCCTGGGTGGTCGGTGACAAAGGAGTCTCCACTTGTTGGGCGGTGCAAAGTCTCCCATGTTCGGAGCATCCACGAATGATTATATCGTGGTGCAATATTGTGAACTAGTATGACCGTTTATACTTGACTTTTAGACATACTACTTTTGGCGTTGGGTTGTGAACACACGGTTGCAAGTTTTGTATGGGCGGAACTTGGGCCGAGTGGATTTACAATGCCTTTGCTTTGCGGACCATTTTCGTCATTGAAAGCTTTGATTATTTCTTCGAGTTTTCCTATTTTGTTAAGCGTGTTTACTCACCAACTATTTTCATAGTTGACCCGTTTTTCTCTCATGCATTTCGGTGATCGTTAGTAAGCTTTTTCTACCAAGTCTTGCATAATGAAGTTTTCACTCGTCACTACAAATCATTATGTGATAGAACTCAATATTTTGGGAACTAAACTTTGTAATATATTCGCCGATGTCGGCTAAACTGGTATTGTAATGGTGTAATATTTCTTTTTAATATTAATGTTGGTATGTTCTATTATCTTGTGCTTATGTTCCCTTCCGTTACACCTCGTGTTTCCGCCTCCGGCGAGGGTGTGACAAATGCAACGAGATATTATTTACTTTTTTTAACTGTAACTAAGAGCACTTCCATTGTTAACGCCGAAACGGCGTTATACCCCCAAATAACGGCGTTGGCCCGTTATTACCCTTGGAAGTGTGTTTGTGTCACGGCGTTGGTCCCCTTGCGTTACCCCCTTAACGCGCGTTAAGGGGCAGAAAAAAAAATCAAAAAATTTTCATATCTAGTCCCTCTAACGGCTACTAGCCGTTAACTTTTTAAAAAAATTTCAAAAAACACTCCTAACGGCTCGAATTTAAAATAAATAAATAAATAAATAATTCAAAAACTTTTTTTTACCACTATAAATACACAATTGAAACACCATTTTTATTCACACTTTCACTTCTAAATCCTCTCAATACTCTCAATATTTCAACTTCAATTAATCGCAAAAAAAAAAAAAAAAAAAAAAAAAAAACAATGTCGGGAGGCAGCGGCGATACTTTCTTCAATCTTCTCAATGATGGGTGGATTCCCCTCAAACCCGGGTTCATCATCTAACCCGAACGCTTGTTCATATTCAAACCCCAACCCACTAGGCTTATCAAGCCAAGAAATGTGGCAACAACAACAAACATTACTGTTTTGGCAACAACAAAACCAACAAAGTACCTTAAAATCCAACTTTCAAAACCTACAATTCACACAACAGTCACAACAATCACAAACTGAAACACAAGATGTTGCTGAGACACCCACATCTCCACCAAAAAAAGGAAAAGGTCGTATTAAGCGAAAATCCAAAAAATCCAAAGACCCGAGCCCGAACCAATTGATTCTCATGAGGAGGTTGTCGTTACCAATCGTTGGAATTCACCAGAGGAAGCATTACTTGCAAGGTGTTACATAGGTGTTTCGGAGGATCCAAAAGTTGGAAAGTGCCAACCTAGAGATACGTTTTGGTATCGGGTCAGAAATGAGTTCAATAGACTCAACTTTCAACGGCGCACCAAGGACATGATGTCAAGCAAATGGACATCGTTGAACAGGATATGCACAAAGTTCAACTCTTGTTACATATGTGCGCGGGATCAAGCGGTGAAAGTGAGGTGGATGTGATGAAACGGGCAAAGCAATGGTATCGTGAGGAAAGCAGGAGGAGCCTTGTTTGGTCTCGATGGCGCTGGGATGTTTTGCGTCATTATAAGAAATGGGAGGCCGGAACCGGTTGATTTAACCGCGAAGTCCCAAGCGAACAAGCGAGGCTTTGTTTGGTAATGATGAACAACCACGCCCCATGGGAAAGAAGCGTGCTACCAAGAAAGCACGATCCTGACTACAACAAGTCTTGGGGAACAAGCCGGAGGAACGAGGCTCGTCGACTTATTTCACGAAACTATGGCAAGCGAGTTTCGTATGAAACGAGAAGTCTCCGGCGGCGTGTCGGGCCCAACAAGAAAGAGATCTCACATTAACAAGGTTGGAAGAGATCAAGTTTTTGATGGCGTCTCGATGGGCAAGATCCAATGGTCGTGCGGTGGATCAATAGCGAAAAAGATCGAATCATCGCAAAATATAACTTGAAACCTCGTCGATGATCGTATTTCCTTTAATTTATTGTAACGTTTTATTTGAAGTGTGTTTTTTTTTTCGTTGTAATTTTTTTTTTTTTAAATCTCGTATTGTAATATATTTTTAATTTGAATGAAATATTTGTTTTAGTTTAATAAATGAAGTGTTTGTTTTAGTTTAGGGGTTGAAATTGAAAATATGAAATATTATTGGTGTTATGGTGTTATTTGGATGTTATGGATGGGAGTGTTTTTTGGGGATGTTAATGTTAAATGTTAAAGCTGATGTGGCGCTGACGTGGACGGTGTTATTGGTGTTATGATGAGAGTGCTCTAACAATGCAATCAGATAAGAGGATAATATAATAAAACATGGGATGGCTACGCAGCACCCCATTTTCATGGCGAGCACTCAATAGGTGTGGGTCCCTTCCGTCTGGTGACTTTTTTTTTTTTTTTTTTTTTTTTTTTTTAGTGTTTAATATAAGTATATTGTATAGTGTATTTAATTTGTGTAGTGTTTTATATGTATAGTGTATTTAATTTGTGTAGCGTTTTTAATTGTGTATTTGTTTCCATTTAATTAAACAATAACAATCAAACATTAGACATTAAAATTATATAAACTTTTATAAATTTTTTATAAACTTTTATAAATTTTATATAAACTTTTATAAACTTTTTATAAATTTTTATAAACTTTTTATAAATTTTTATAAACTTTTTGATAAATTTTTATAAACTTTTTTATAAACTTTTTTTTAAATTTTTATAAACTTTTTATAAATTTTTATAAACTTGTTTTATTAACTTTTTATAAATTTTTCATAAGCAGAACTTATGAAAAATTTATAAAATTTTATAAAATAGGTTTATAAAAAAGTTTATAAAAACTTATAAAAAGTTTATAAAAATTTATAAAAAGTATAAAAAGTTTATAAAAAGTAACGTAAAATAAATAACGTATAAAAGCACTACTGCGATTAAAAAGCACTATACGTATAAAAGCATTACTGTGAATAAATCTGTTATCGTATCCTAAACACAACACAATTAAATTAAAAATAATAATAATAATGGGAGCGAGGGACGAAAGTGCAGTGGGAGAGAGAGACTAATCTGAGGCACTTATTATGGGGTGCCTGCATAGGAGGACCCTAAAACTATTTTTAGTATTTTTGATAAGATGGTTGATGTGTTGACTAAAAGTCAAAGAGTGGGTTTAACAATGGTCGGTTCATTTTGCAGACTGGCCAGGCAATCTATGCTATTTATAAGTCTCTAATTACATATTGCCACGTGGATGGCCTACCTGTGCCGACGCTTTTTGCAAGTTGGCATTTTTAGTTTTAACATGTTTGCATAAATAACCCTTTTCTAAGCAATTCATACAAACTAATCCAATTACAGTATTTCAAAATTCAGTTAAATGAATTTGCTTGAACATGTTTGAATGAAGATGACCAAGTCATCTATTATTGAAACTAAGAGGGTATTCACGCGTTGCGGTGACAAATACTTTATAATTAAAATTTAGCGAACAATGTTTTATAGTTATATGCATTTTGTGATAATAATTTTACAAATAGTTTTTAAGCATTAATTAATTGTACACATTACACGAATGGTTGCACTCTTTAATTTTCCATATTAGTGGCTTGCTTAGATTGTAACATATGATAATATAATTGTACTTTTGAGTGATGAAGTATTTTAAAAAAAAGTATTATATATATGTGTGCTGAATTGATGTTTTGTAAACATTATTTTCTAATTAGTAATGTTTAAAAATTATTTATACAAATCTTTAAGAATTTGAAAGGAAGTGCTAAAATGCTTTGTATGTTTTATAGATTGTGGTGGAAAGTATATCATTTCTTATAGCACTATGAGAAATTATGCTTACAAATACTTGAAATAATGTGTATTTAATTTTAACTAGCATAGTATCCGTTCAAAGCGGTGGAAATATTCAAATATATAGCTTATAATGATTTTTTTATTTTTATTTTGGATTTGGTATTATAGATGGTGATTTTTGATAATTTTCATCTACTTTTTGTTGTGATGTAAGAGATTAGGAGAATTAGATATGAAATAGAGGTGAGAAATGTGATATTCGAGAGAAAGATGGTAAGTTATTCGTTTTTATTAAAGGGAAATTACATATATACCCATTAAAACTCAAATTTGCATATTTTTTTGTAATACAAGTTTTTAATTCATGATGTATAATGCAATTTAAGCATATTTTTGATAAATATGCAAGTTTTAATGGGTATATATGCAATTGACCCTTTATTAAAAGGTGTATATGCAACAAATTAATAGCTAATTGAATATCACTATTTCTTTTGAAATAGATATTTTTAAAGTAGTGTATGTGATATCATATCTTTGTTAATGTAAGATCACAAATATATAAATTTGCAGAGTTGTATTCAATCATTACAAAAGAAAAATCAAATTTTACACGGTTATTTTACATGCCTTATGGAAACATGTTCTTTTATTTATATATTTACACATTATAAGGTGTGTGAAAAGCTTACACACTTATTAATGTTTAGTACTGTAAAAAGACAATCACATTATTTAAAAGGGGTCACGCTTTCAAACATGTAAAAATTGTTTATATTATTTTTTTCACATTTATTTATGTATACTTTATATCATATGAACATTTAACAATTTTGTCCACACTCGCAAATGTAAAGATGTTATTCACACAAAATTTGTCGGCACACTAGGGAAGCGTGGACTTCAATATTTTAAACCTTAAAAAACGTGTAACTTTTAGCTGAAAGTTATGTAAAATTTAACTAATTGTTGTAGTGAATATTTTTTAAATATAAGGTAGTGAACTTATTAGTAATTCAGTGACCATAACTTAAGTTGAACCAAGATAAATTTAATGGTTACAAAAGTGAATACTCCATCAATATTATGATGGGTGTTACAAGTTAAATATTTTATCAACGATGTTGATACTAAGGGCATCCACTATGGTAGTTTCATCAAAAGGTCTAAAACCTATATAAAGCTTTATCATCCATTTTAACCATAGTGGTTATTTGTTTAAATATACGTGTGGCGTGAAGAAGTTCGTATTCTTGAGCACTATTCATAATTTAATCGTGTGTTATTATAAATCGTTTGAAGAGTTGTAAAGGTTTATACATAGTGAGCATGGGTTTATAACATGAAAGGTTTATAATTTAATGATTATGAATCATGTAAAACTTTTATTATGGATCTTTCTAAGTGTGTAACTCATTTTTTTATGTTATTATAAAAAGTAGGTGCCATATTCTTTATAGTAAGACTAGACGAGTACACGTACATAACAACGAGATTTTATAACGACATATTTATTATAGTTAAGATGTTTTAGTTAAATGTTTCGTGTAACGATTATACATACAACATAAATAACTAAAATGTAATTGAAAAATGTTGTGATACAATAATTCAACTTAAAGGAGTTTAAAAACGCAACAAAATATTTAATAAAACTGAAAATGATGTATAATAATATTTAGTTGAACATTCATCATTTTAAAAAATAGATCAAACTTTTATTGGTGGGAAAGCAAAAAAAAGTTTGGAACTTAAAGGGGAACTTTAGGTATAATATATTACTAATTTTTAAGTTTAAGAAACATTATTCCTTTTTTATGATTAGTATAGACAGATGTAAAGATAAAATAAGATATGTGACACATTTTCTTTATATTATACTAAACTAAACATCTTCCGGAGGTTTATAGATTTGAGTAACGACCATAAACTCCAATGATAAATTGGAGAAATATCTTGGTAGTTGGTAGTAGCTTGATTGACAATAAATTAGGTTGAAGTTCCATATGTTTTTCCTAGTTGCTTGTTTATTAATTATGTTGCTATTACAAAATCTTAGCGAGTCTTCATGGCGTTCTTGTGGTCTTCTGAAATAAAATTCGATGAAGTCATGTATTTTAGTTTATTATGTTTTTTTTGACAATAAATTTACGGATATCAAAATTTTTGTTTATCCCGTGCCCGTGCCCGTTCGGGTTCGAGCCCGTTCAGACTTAAATATTTGTATAATGTGCTTTATTATTTGTATTAGTGATATTTAATAATTGTGTTTGAGTTGGTTGTACAACATGCTTGATAATTTGTATTTTTTATGTAAGGGGTGTTTTAATAATTGTATTAATTGTATTTATTGATCAGTAATTAATTGACTACATTGAATGTCTTGACCAAATTAATTTCTTGTTAATTTCTTATTATAGAAATTTTTTTTGTTTTATTTTTTTTAAGACTTCTAAATATAAATGTCCTAAATATATTATAAAGTAGTATAGATAATATTTCGTGTGAATTTGACATTATATCATAATACGTAGTATCAGTTTAGAACCTAATCACGGAGCAACTTGATTGACCATTAGTTTTCACAAGTCAACAAATCATGAAAATATTTCGTAATTAACTAAGATGACAATTAGAAAAAAAATCAGCATTAAACTATATTGAAATTATAGTTCTTATGTTTTTTATGCTTTCACATAGCATACTTCTCGTGAAGATTGTTAACCTTTATTATGAACTTAATGACTTAGCACTGAACTGATACTTAAAAGTTGTATGTATATATATCGATCGTTGAGGATAAAGCTTGCATCCTCTTAATACTGCGGCTCCTGGGACAGCGTTATTCGATGTTTACTCATCATCTACCTTCGGTGCTTCTTCTGAGAAAACACATATAATTTCAATCGTGGTGTATTTCTTGATTAAAATGCTTTTAATATTCAACCATCTTCCATTTTTATATATCACTTTCAACCAAAACTTAGAGGGCTGTACAGTCACTATGCAAAATTACAAGGTCCTAGTTACAAACAATAAAATCCTAAAGGGCCAACTCAAAACTTAATTCCTATTATAAATAGCGGCAGCAAGTGATGATCCATTTTCAAAGCAACCTTGACACAACAAAGTAAAAAAAAAAAACAGGATATTATTTTACACTTTGTCAGTAGAAAAATATCTGAATTTAGAGAAAGTAGAAATGGGAGCTTTGGATCATCTTTCAGACATGTTCGACTGTGGAAGTGGTAGCCACAAAAAGTATAAAAAGCGCAAGCAGTTGCAGGTATAAAATCTCTAAATTTTGTTAGATTTTTTTTTTTTTTTTTTTTTTTTTTTTTAAATCGTACAGTAGTTCTTTAAACGCTAATTATATAAGCTGAAGGTGAATTTTCTCTTTTCGAGTAAGAATTTCCAAAAAATACTTCTAACACGTAAAATCTGTTTTCAACGTTTCCTTAGAATTTTTAAAACCTCTCTTAGAATAAATTTTTTTTATGTTGTTTTGAGAGATATCTAATTTAGCCTCATCTTAATTAAGAGATAAGTTTTTTATGAACCTCCTCGATAAGAGAAAACAAAGACTCATTGTTAAGTGAAGGAAAAAAAAAAAAAAACTTTGAAAGCTAAAAGGTTTTAGTAAACTCACCCCTTAAGTTGACACACAAGTTGATAAACTATTTAGTAAACTCAAAATTCCATGCACCCCTTAAGAGCTAAAAGTTTTTATATGGTATTCATACATGCTTGATTCGAGTATATTTAGTGTTTGTACATAGTGCAAAAATAGTTGTACGTAGATATACTTTGTTTAAAGGTAAGGCAATGTTTATGTCACTATATCTGTCTGCCTTTACGAAGATGATAAAGAGAGACTATTACTATAGACAGTGACATAAATGATGTTTGAGCTATGATATAGGCTGGCTAAAGAGGCGCAAGGAGACTGTCGTAAATGAGCATGCAGTCTTGTTCTGTCAAAATCGTTTATCGTTAAATTCTTTGCGCTTTTAGTTAGGTCCATTTATCATTTTTCATTATGTTTACAACCTTGTTTGGCTTTTTCCCATTGGGTCTAAAGTTTGTACGTACCTACGAAGAATATTGTACAACTAGATAGTAACTTTTACTTTAGTTTCACCAAAAAGAAAAAGGAAAAAAAGCCAAGTGATCAATATAACGTGGATGCAACATAGATTAATAACACAATAGGTTAAAGTTGGTGTTATATAATATTATGTTGTTTTTATCAAAAAAGATTAGCAAGTTTTTTTTTTTGAAAGGCAATTTATTTCACAACCAAAACAAATACAAATAAAGGCATCTCCTACATTAACAAGATTAGCAAAGTATTGGTATTATCAAAAAAAGATTAGCAAGTTGGTATTATCTAATGATTTATAAAGTATTGGAATCTAATAATGCAATTTCATGATATTTATGGTTGCATAGTTTGTATATATTATTGAAATCCCTAATCATCAAATTTTATGCCATAGTGGTTATGTGCCGTTAAAACTAAACATGATCATCATATAATTTGAATTAAAATAGTGCATTATTGTAGCTTTCATGGTTGGTTTCACACATACGTTATCATTAAAATAGAATACATACTTTTAAGACTTGTTCTTATGTGATTTATAAATAGCTAACATTAAAATACAACTCTTTAAGATTCTTAAGAAACTGAGGTGTATAACTATAAACAGATGGATCCCAAACAAATATATTATAACAAAACTAAACTTGAATAATTCATGTTTATGTAATGATAAACTAAGGTCCCACAATGTATATTTTAGTTGAAACAAAGTATTCCATGTTGACCTACCACCTTTCATTTCCAAGTAATTTACATACACACTTTTTAAAACTTGGAAGAGGATCCTCTCAAGTTGAAGATAACTTAACTGATCAAGTTACAATTATTAACTATTGAATTAAATTCATTAGCTCAAATTATCTCTTATTTTTTTGATTTAAACAATTGAATTTGATTTAATGATTGATATTTGTCTAACTTGATCAATCAAGTTATTTTTAAGAGAATCCTTTCCTTTAAAACTTGTATAATTATATATTTATCAAAAATATGTTAAAAAACAACATTGTGTATTATAGAGTAAAAACTTATATTTTAAAAAAGTTATATATATGTGTTCAAGTTTCATTAATGATATATGCAATTATTTATTTATTTATTTATTATCTTTTTATTATTATTATTATTATTATTTTTTTATAAACACTTTGTTTGTCAAATATGTTTTGTCATGACAAAACTTGTCTTGTCTAAATCAATGACAAATTTCTTTTGTTAGTTATCTACCTAATTCTTGCCACATGATTCCATATGAACATGCCCTATCACTTAAAAAAGTCAAATCCAGAGTATGTAGCTATCCAAATTCCCCAATAGTCATGACGATTTAATCTATAGAAGCTAAATATAACTTTTTGTACATCCCCTAAATGAATCCTTTAATTTATTTGGCAGTGTATAGTATGTTATTGGTTGTTAACTTGTTATATGTATATAAGCTACATAGTCTTAATTTGTTTATATATAAGAACTCATAACTTAATTAGCCTTTTCTAATTTTTGTCCTTAAAAAATGTTTTAATTATAGACTGTGGAGATTAAAGTGAAGATGGATTGTGACGGGTGCGAGAGGAAAGTGAGGAGATCAGTAGAAGGAATGAAAGGCGTGACATCTGTGACTGTTGAAAGGAAGCAACACAAGCTTACGGTTATTGGTTATGTTGACCCAAACAAAGTGTTGCGTCGTGTGGCTTATCGAACTGGCAAGAAGGTCGAGTTTTGGCCTTATGTGCCATATGATATTGTAGCTCACCCCTATGCACAAGGTGTCTATGACAAAAAGGCGCCAGCGGGTTATGTGCGATATGTTGATGATCCATACAATAACCTAGCACGAGCTAGCTCGGCTGAGGTTCGGTACACAACTGCTTTTAGTGACGAAAATCCGACTGCATGTGCTATTATGTAAATGGTGCTTTGAAGCCTAAAACGCAAGGTTAAAGACTTGATATATAAGGAGTAATGTGTGCATATTTTTTAGACCTAAAAGAAAGAAGAGTTTGGTTAATTTTATTTTCTTTGGTTTGTATTAGAATTAAGTATGGTCTATGGTTCCTTTTCTTCATGTTTTATTTCCTTTTTGTCTTCTTTGTCCTCGACTTTTGGCATGTTTTATTATTGCATAGTCGTTGGATATATAATGTATAACTTCTTAAGATAATGAATTATGTACTTTATGTGACTAATGTTTTATGTTGTTTATGCAACTTTATATATGTATATAGTGTATATAAATGAAGTTGTTTTAAATCACATATCGTGTTTTTGTCTGAACTTGATGTCATGACCGGATAACTTTTCGGTATGATTAAGTTCATTGCAATGATTTGGTGTTGGGCCAACAATTTGCATGACTTAGACTAGTTGTAATCATCTCTTCTAACACACACGGTTCTCTCTTCTAAATATTTTATAACCAACTTAGGGGGTGTTTGGGGTTGCGTTTGCAACTAGATTATTTGATTATCACGGCTTGCAAACGCATTAATCTGTACTGAGGTGTTTGGCAAACAGAAACTGATAATCGATTTTTTGCGTTTTGATGACCCCAAAACGTGGTTTTGGAAAAGTAGGTAGGCACCTACTTTTTAGAAACGTGATTTCTTATAACCAGAAAGATTACCGTATTACCCTTTAACTTCTTCTACCACCATTACTCATATGCAGACTTGTATAACAAAAGAAACTTATAAATGTTGATATGTCATCCTTCTACCACCAGAGACAAACATAAGAGAATTTGGATGAGTCGGAGCAAATGCCAATGCAATATGAGGACTCAAAACCTCAAGCAAAGATCCCGTCTAGATCTTTTTAAATTTGGATGAAGATTTGTTGGTTATAGATAAATGGGTGGTGTATGAAGAATGTGTAAAAGCAGGATGGTGGTAATTGGTGACGGTTGTAAATAGAGGAAAGAAGAATTGTAGCCTACAAGGCTATACTTGCAAATAAATGGGTTTTATATCTTTGTTGAATGTTAGTACGATTTATATTTGTTGGTTGTTTCACAAATATTGTTTTACTTTTACAAAACCATATTTTATGAAACCTTATTTTATATGTTACAATTAAGTAATTCAACAAATACAAATAATGTCTATTTTAGTCATTTTACCTATTAACTAAATAAATCATCTGATTTGCCAAACACTAAAAAAACTAATTATCTGATTATTACGATTTCAAACAGCATAATCAAATCCAATCACTATTTTTCAGAATCAAGTTTTGTAACCGCTGATTAACTGATTATCCATTTCAAAACTCATAATCTATTTTTAATAAGCAATCCCAAACACCCTCTTAATACCTACATCTCTATTTTCTTATTCCTTCATTTTCAATTTTTTTAACAATAAAATTAAACTTCAGTAATATTAAAAAACATTACATAAGAATTCAAATAAAATTAAAAACATTACGATAAAAATTAAAATAAAATGACAAATTAGTATGCATTTGTTAGACGCCAAATGTGTTTCACTAAATCTGCTTTGAGGCTTATATGAGTTCTTTAGTTGTGTATCTCTCTAACAACTTCTAATGTTTCTTAATGCGTTCGTACATGATTAGAATCACGATGTTACTCCTCTGGATAAAAGTCATGAGAGATTGCCATCCTTTTGTCTCTAGAATAATATTATGTAATACGATGCAAGTGTACATCATATCCGTTATTTTACTTAGCATCATCGGCCGTGCGGGATGTGCTATTACAACTCACTTTTTCTTTAGGATGCCAAACTCTCGTTCCACATCTTTCCTTGTTGCTTCGTGCACGTTCTTGTACTAGCTTCTTCGCATTGTATCATTTGACCCGACTGTGAAATGGACTTCATAAGAACAGACCATCCCGGATATCTCCCGCCAGTAAGATTATATCCCCTTTTATAAGTGACGGTGTTAGCTACAAATGAAAATCTGGTGCTTTCCCAGCTTTGAAATCGTTGAAAATAGGCGATTGCCGTATAACGTTCATGTCGTTGTTCGCCCTGGAGACACCAAAGGACACATGCCATATCCATAAATCTTGAGAGGCAATCACTTTCAAATGGAATGGATTTGACCCGTATCACCCTTACATTATTGAGCACGCAATGCATTTGGTAAATTAGCCCACGATCAATTCGTTCAATCAATGCTTCCTATTATCTCACAAAACACATGTTTTTGCTCGTAAAAATCATAAATGTTTTTTGTTTTCAGTATATGTCGGCTTTCGCAAAAACTCATTTTCATAATACCCTTATAGAAAGCTTCAAGCGAATCACGGGATATTTTCACACCCATTTGAAGCGTTTAAAGCATCAGGAACGATGTCGTAAACTAATTGTCAAAACTTTTTGAAAGTGTTTAAATTTTAATTTAATTTTTGGATTTTTCAATGCAAAACGGTCAAATTTTTGGTTTTGGTGTTCAACCTAATTGATGTTTTTTCTAAACTTTTTATTGTATCTACAAAAGTTAATTTGACACGTACAACCCTTTAAAAATAAAAGTATATAAATATGTCAACCCTAGTATTTATTAACCTTTATGTAACGTTATGTTACATTATTTGTTGTAGAATAAAAACGTGTCATATATTTCTTTTTTTATTTAGTTTAAGCGAGTGTGGAAGCCGCGCGATGCGGTGGGATTCTTTTGAGAGCGTGAGTTTGGATAGGGACTATTTTCGCTAAATTCTTTCGAAAGAACTGCTGCGGTGACAACTGAGCGCCGGCAATTTTTTTGTAAGTTGTGAAAGTTGGCGTTTAATGCGTGTGTGTGTGAACTGCATTTAATGCTGTGAGTGTGTGAAGACACTGTTCATGTGATAATGAAAACGCATTAATTACTCTTATCCTTCCGAAAGGGTAATAGAATTCCTAACCAATGTGCCAAACAAGTATTGGCTAGAGTGATGATAAGAACCTTGTGGTTGTGGCTAAGGGTAACGACCACCATAGTCAACAAGTGATGATCTCAAATTTCCAGATGAGATGAAACATGTGTACAACTCACAAAGGTAGAATGTCATATAGTCTTAGACTCAAACAAACAATGATAATTAAGTAGGACCAGACTTAAGACGTGTAGCTTAGTTAGTTTCGAAAGAAAAATACTTTGTTAGAATATGATCATACTCCTCTTGAGCGAGCCTATGAGTCAATCTGCTTTCTGGATATTGTGATATTGTATTTGAGTCGAAACTTATGCCCTGTCAGCAATGTTATTTGCAATTTTGTAAATTTGACATATTTAGTTATTATAATAGCACGATTTACATTTTGTTTTGTTTCCAGTTGTTCTTATTAGTCGTCTAAAAGAAAATAGATGAAAAGAACTTTATTTAGCGGTAGGAAATAAGTTGCTTATAGCTCTTAGAGTGCAAGGTGTGAGGAGAACGAATAACACGTTATTCGTTTGTAATCTCAAACGTCAACTCATCATGCTCTCAATAACACATCAACAACTAAAATACTCTTTTCAGCAAAAAACCCAATAACATATTATTGTTACCACAAAATACTCCACCAAAAATACAACTCATTCAAAAAAAAAAAGAAAAAAAAAGAACGAATGGCGCTAGTGATTGCACCCTTATGGTGTACCAATAACACACGAATGACATGATACTCGGTGCAGTACAACGTGTTGTTCGCCCTTTGTTGGTGCTAATGGTGGACCAATACTTCCCCACACCGAACACTCTTATGGGTAAATAGCATGTGACAGAAGAAACTTTTGGTATAGATGATGTATATTTCTTATGGTTAAGAAACAAATTTGTAAATTATCTTTATCTTTATTTTCAACTACTATAAGTGAGCTTTTCTATTAACAGGAGTCTTAAAAAAATTAAGTTTACACATTTCATATTTGTATACTTTAGTTTTGAACATTTATAACATATAATAATTTAATACAATTAATTGAATATACTAATTATAAGACTAAAATACACCGTTGGTCACTAAACTTGTCGGAAGATCGCGATGGGGCGAAGCAAGGCATAATCGTCATGCGGGTCCAAACAGATCGATAAATGCAGGATTGGTCCTCGACCAATAACGGCGTTGTCAGCGTTATTTTCTTTGAGGGCAAAACCGTCTTTCATTGTAGCGTCTTAAATAAAACCGTTCTACGGTGTATGTAGCTAGTATATGTGTAACAAGGTTTGATCTACATTTATGACCCATCCCTAAACTATCCTTCAAACCCGTCCTCTTCAAACGATAATTGTTTCAAGATGGTGCGTTCTTTGGTGTGGTAAGCAAGCTATTATTCGTGCCGTGGACCTCCAACCTGCCCAGGCGTCGATTCTTTGGTTGTCTGTTCAAGTAAGTGCGTCTTAATATTTCTTGTGTAAGTTTGTAACAATGGTGGTTGTTTAATGACTTGTCATAACCATCAATAAGTCTTCTTGTCGGTGGATAAGATGGTATGATCTTGAAATATGTGCTGTTCAAGAATGATCATACCGGACTTTTGAGGGAGAAATGAGCTTGAGGCAAGATTAGTAGTCGCTCGAGGTGATGTGTGGAAGTGGAAGATTTACATGGTGCTAAGTTGGATGTTGTTCTTCATTGTTTATGCATTGGGATAACGTTTAACCTTTTATGTAATGAGGCTAGTTGGTTAATGTTGTGTATCTTGAATTGTAGTAACCTTGTTATGAAGTATTCGAGTTTGTTTGTTTCGATTTTCTATGCCTCATGGGTATCAGATGTTTTGCAATGTGTTTAGGGTTGACTTTTAAATGTCAACATTCTTATGATGTTCTATTTTAGCTTTGGTTACTTTTGACGCAAACTATTCACACATCAAGCTTAGTCGATCTCAAAAATACACAATAATGACATGGTTCCATAGTTAATGCAAATGGATATAATTCAGTGCATAAAATTGCATACTTTTCAAAGCATGGCGCTTCTGATTACACACCCACACTACAGATATGTTTTAGATTACATAACTTGTCCATAGAAAATAAATAGTAAACTAGATGAAACATTGTCTAGATAATTAGCATAACAGTTTGACCTATGGTGAGGCCATCATTCTTTCGGTCGACTGCTTCTAGTCATTCTTCGTGTAGCGGTCGGGGTTGAAGCCGCTTGAACATCACTTGACCGAATCAAAATCGGTGGGATTGCTCATGCATGATGGGATCGGCAAATGCTTGACTTGAAGTTCTTTGGGATTGTGACAGGGATGCATCATGTATGATGGGATCTTCAGTTCCTGGCTCTTGATTTGTAGATTGAACACCACTTCCTTGAACTGCACTAACTTGGCTTTCTAGAACAACACCCGTACCTTCAGCTTCTTTATCTGCTGCTACCTTTTTACATTTAGGATGTCTTTTTTTTCCTGCAGCTTTAGTAGGCACCTTTTTGACATTTACCTTATTGGCAGTTCCACTATGTTGAGCTCCACCATACCCTAGGCATGTTACCCGGTTGTGTCCAGCAATGCCACAAATACTACACCTGACACTCTTCCAAGCCCTTGACAGCTTACCATCCTTCACAATCTCTTCAGTTTCAGGTGCTATCCTAACTCTTTTTCTACCTTTTGCGGCAGGCGGGTTTGTTTCGGATTTCGGTGGAACAATTGTTGTTGGCATAGTTGATTTTCCCAATGTACACTTGCTAGTTATAAATTTGGACATGGTGTTTGTAGGTAACCTCCCAGTGAGAAGATAGTAACAAGGATGAGCCCATGTTTCTCTGACTCAGACTTGTTGGCCATTTAAAGCCATATTCAATTGGTAGCAACGACATGTTTACATGGTAAACTGTTATCTCCCACCTTCGCAAGTACAAGTCTTGTGTACAACATTAACTACACATTGGTCACCCCATGGTCCACTAACACGAAACTTAGATCCCCATTCCATAACACATTATACTTAACAACCTCTTTCTTAATAGCCTCTAGCATGTGTTGTGCAGGTTGGTGTTAATGGCCCATCACTCTTCTCAATCACCATAAGAACATGCATTATCCTCTTCGTACAATATTCACGATGTATTCTAAAGGTGTAATAATAGGTTTGCTTAACCCTCTTTAATTTTCTCATGAAACACTTGACACATGTTATTAAGTAACACATCGAGTAGCTCTCCTAAAGATGACAAGTAATAAACATGTATTAATTGTAAATGTTTATCTTGCATTCGAATACAAAGTAAGTGAAACAGATAGATCACTTACATGAAAAATGTGACCTTGACCAATGGATCGGTGGTATCTTACTTAACCAATCATGGGCTGGTTGATTAAGTTTCTTGAGATCGACCATAGCTTTGAAGCCTGCCTGTGATTGAGGTCATGCACATTTCCACAGATGGTCTTTATAGGCCTACCTTTCCATTGCAATTTCATTTTCTCATGTATGCTTTTAATCTGAAATCGTGTTGCACTTTCAAAACTTCACTACTGACTCTACTTATATCTGCACAAAATCAAATATCTTTCTTTCTGTTTCAAAGCAGTGAGACTTAAATTCATGAGCAGTAAGAGAGTACCTTATTCATGTCGATAATAAAAGTGATGCTTGAAATTGGCCCAAGTGCTAAATCATCGGATAAACAATGAAGAAACCAAGTCCATGATCCTATGTTATCGAATCAACAAAAGCATAAGCGAAAGGGTATATACCATTGTTCTTATCAATTCCAAATGTCATCAGTTGACCATTGAAAGGACCACGAATTGGAAAAGCGGCCACCCCAACAACGATCTCCCACAATCTTTAAATCCTTGCTTGATGCACCTAAACAAACATACACTCTCTTGAATTCTACGGTTGGAAGAGACTCATCAGGAGGTCGTTCCACATTCATCTCCACCGTCGTATTAGGGTTTGTCTTCGCAACTCTTGAACATAATCTCTCAACATGGTAAATTAAAGCTTGAATTGACCCCGATGGCTTTTATAGCTAGGTTTTGGCCTTAATACCTTCTGCGGGGACAACGAAGGTCGTATTGGTTGGTAAGTTGATTATGCACCGACCGACGAGAAGCTCTGGATTTGTTTCAACTTGTCTGTAATTTTACGTGAGATATAGCGAAGGTCAGCTCGACTTCCTTGATTGCAAACAAGTGTGTTGCTCATTATATGTTCCGACCGACCGATACTGTCTCACCATTCCTGCCGACAAACAATAGCCATGGGCGATATTTCGAAGGGTCCTTTTTGGCGAAATGCTCTTATACCCTTCTACGCTTAATGGACTTCTAGATGGGCCAATATTGATCCAGGACCTTCACTTGGGCTGGCGGAACCTGACAACCCCTACACGACCCTTATTCTTGTTTTGTCATTCTTCAAAAAAACAACTCCTCTAGTTTTTATTGAATGCTCTCTTACTAGCTTTTTACTTCCCTATGATAGCAAACTCGACGATTATAGAAAAAGTGGTATAAGCGCCATTAGCAAAGTGTGCGTGTTGGAAACTAACATGGTCGCCGCAAAATACTTCATCAACCATCACGGTAAATCATTTACCAAGCGCACATCATCACTTATATAACATGTTGTTCCTTCTTCACACGAATCGATTACTCGACCTACTTGTAGCATACCAAGTATGTGCATCATTCTCTTGACAAGTGTTATCTTGATTTGGTTCATTTGCATTGCCAAATTCACTAGTGTAACTAAACATAACGAGACTAAGATCAACAACATCATCCTCTTCCATGTTATCTGAGTCGGTTGAAACAGACTTACATCCGCATCGAGCTCCTCAAAGTCATTATTCACATCAAGTAGTGATGCACTTTGCTTTGTGTAAATGCTTCTCTGTGTCAATTGAAGCAGTTAACCTCAAAATTTCGGGCTCCTCAAAGGTGTTATTGACATCAACTAGTCTTTGTTCCACCGTTGTCAAAGTCCTTCCACGAATCACTCTAAGCAGTTAACCTCAACATTATCGGGCTCCTTTAGAGCATTGTCCTCATCAACAACTACTAAAGCACACTCCTTTGTTTTGAACAAGTTGGCTAGCAAATGGCGGTCTAAGGTGGAAAAGAGTGGCTCAATGTTTAGCAAATTGCTAGCTTCACCAATATCATTGGCGTCCGAGCAATTGTGTAAGTTGGATAAACCGATCTAGGCGGGTTCATTATCTATATCATCTAACACCAACCGTCTACAACATGATTGAATAGCCGCAGTAGCAACTTTTCTCCTATCTTCATCCATCTCCCAAAACACGGTCTTAATTGATTGTGGGGACATTTCACAAAATTCTAATCTAGTCTTCCCTATTTCAACATACACGTCTATGAGCTTATCTTTGTATGACAACATCTTTCAACAAGTCTAGATTAGCGAGGTTCACGCAAAGAAAACAAACCGTCGTCTAATGTACAACCAGGCTTAACAAAGTAGAAATAATTGGTTTGTCCGGACTCATAACCGATTTGGGTCATGAGAGCATCCATTTCATCAACATATACCTCTTTTATTTCCACAAGATCAACAAGGCATTTCTTGCCTCCTTGATATATCCTACACGGAAAGTATTTGAATGTACCTTCATAATGGAACATCATGCTAAGCGATCCAGTTCACCCATATATAAAAAATGTACAAAAACTTTGTTAAGCTAAAGTTACCTAAAGGGAATAACTTAATCGGTCGTACTAACATATGATTGTAATAGGCTCAACCAAAAAGACTTACAATATCTCATTGCAGACTCTTTCCTCCGTTTCACGATCATCATATAAAGGATATTCCACTTACTCGCCACGAGTAAATCCAAGGTGGTTGTTTGTTATTTTCTTATTGATTATTTGACTTTATGATGACATTCTTAGGGGTTTTGGGTGAGAACCCAAAACAAGTTTAGGGATGAGCAATGAGTACCGGTTTTGTTATATTGTACAATATGGCGGAAATTGGACAAGACATGTTCTACAGTGTATACCACATAATGACTATTCTACCCTCGCAGTACCATGATTACGGGTTTATTTTGGGTATAACGAACGTTGACAACGCCGTTATTGGTCGAGGACCAATCGGCATTTAATGAGTCTTGTTTGGACCGTGGCGATGATTATCTTGGTTTCGTCCATCGCGATCCTCCGATACAAGTTTAGAGACCAACGGTGTATTTTAGTCTAATTATAATTAACATTATATCGTTATTAAATATAATTTGTAGTTATGTAATTAAACTTAGCTTAAACTATGACTTCTCCTTTCAATTTTTTGTTATTCCTTCTGTAGCCAACCATAATACCTCTTGAAATTTCCAACAAATTAATCCGCAATGACAAAAGAACTGTTTTTATGAAAGCATATTCATACTAATTTATTAATGGCAAATGATGCAAATATGCAAATGTTTAGTTTTAATTATATAATCTATATATATCACGCACATATTTTATGTTTAATTTTTATATTTATGTTTAATCTTTAATTATGAATATTTTTTCTTAGTCATATTCATATGCGTAATTCTGCTTTCTGGATATTGTGATATTGTCTTTGGGTCGAAACTTATGACCTGTTAGTATTTGCAATTTTGTAAAGAGGTTGGTTATACACACCTCCTAAAAGGATATTGGCACCTCTCTTCTTATTATTTTTATTTTTATTATTTTTATTATTGTTATAAAACAATATAACTAAAAGTATGAAATAAAAAAAATATGAAGTTTGATAAGTTAAAAGTATTAAAATATAAAAAATACAGAACAAAAAATTGTAAAAAACTGTATTTCCCTGTCAGCAGAGTGGGTGATGTGAGTGAGAGGGTGCCACTAACCCTTAAGGGTACTTATATAGTTGTTAAGATCCCGATCCTGATCTTAGGATATTACGATTTTACGACTCTACAAAGCAAAAACGATCCGGATCCTACGTAGAATCTTAACAAGCTTAAGATCTTATAGGATCGATCTTGACCATATGATCTTAAAATCTACTCCGATCCGATCTTCTTTTCTCGAACCACAAACTAAAACTACAAATTTATGTTTATGTTTTATATAATTTAAAAACAACGTGTGATTCTTCTTAAACATTCCATATCGTAATTTAGAATGACGTTTTCATAAACATTCATATAATTTCGTGTTTATAATATATAACAATTTGTAGATTTGAATAATATATCTTTATTGAGCTAGACAATAAAATCATTTCCAAACAATATATATGTTTAATACTAAAAATATCATAATGTTGTTTAGGGTTCGTTTAGGCTCATGAGCCCAAACGAGCTTTAATGTAAGCTTCGGACTCGAGCTCGATTAATAAGCAGTGCAACTTGGGCTCGAGCTCGGGCTCAAGCTCGTTTAAACGACTCATTTGATCTTTTCTACGTCGATCCCGAAACTTTTCACGAGAAGCTTCGGCTCATTCTATCCCTAGTTCAATTCTTCTTACTAGCAAAAGAAAATAGATGTAAAGAACTTTATTTGGTTAAACAACTATATCAAAAATAGTGAAAAAAACACGAAAATTAAAGAGCAACTGCAATGCAAAGTCCTTAAAGACTTTTCACTATTTAAATAAGTCATTCGAATGACTTGACTAATTGTGGCAAAATCTTTACAAATGACTTTTAGAATAATAGCTTGGCAAAGACCAAGCTTTTGATAACATATGACATAAGTCATTCTCATTAAATGAAGACTTGTTGAGGAGGTTTGAAAAGCTTTTATGCATTGGAGAATGTTTGTAAGAGAAATACTAAAACCATAAAAGTTTTACAAAAAAATGTCTACAAAATGACATGACATGTAATAGTGGCCTACTGTATCTTTCTTTTAAATTATATCTTTAAAATACATCCACAAATAAACATATTATCGTATTTTGTGGACATCTTTTATAAAACTTTTATGGTTTTAGCATTTACCTGTTTGTAAAGATGACTTGATAAGAGATAACATTTATTAAAAATTAATCGTCTTAAATGCATCAAATTGTTAAAGATTTAATAAACTGTTGATGCTCTGATCCCATACTAATACATGCAAATCATCTTAATAGCATCTTTCATGAATCCAAAATAGTGGTAGGAAATAAGTTGTTTATAGCTCTTAGAGCATAGGGTGTCATCACTCGGAGTTAAACCTTAGCTTCGGTGTCGCGTCGCTATACATCGAACTTTAATCTTTTCACTTTAACTAAAAAAACACTTATCATAACTCAACCTTAACTCACTTTAACTCAAATATTTTTAAATTCAAACCCTAAACTAAAACTAATACTTCTTTTATTAAAAACATAACATTTAAAACACAATTACATTAAACATTAAAGTAAAACACGAATTACATTAAGCGTTAAAGCTAAAACACGAAATACATAGTACGATTAATACAAACTGCCACGAAAGTGGTGGGAAAATGGTTTGAGTAGTGAAAGTGTGAAAAAAATTGTGTGTTTATTGAGTATTTATAGTGGTGGGAAAATGGTTTGATTTTTTTATATGCAAAGCCGTTTGTTAACATTGAGGGGTGTAAGTGTAAGTGATATTTTTTTAAACATAACGGTAATATAAGCGTTGATGGGGTTGAGATGATTTTTAATTGGTTTTGCGACTTCACGATGCGTTAAGTGGGTAACGCACCACTTTAACACACCCCTTAACTTTCAGGCGGCGGTGTGGTTAATGCACCTTAGCGAGAGTTAAGCTTTAACTCGGGTGCAAAGTTACTGGCGAGTGCTCTTATAGGTAAATAGCATGTGAGAAGAATATTTTGGTACGTTGGATGATGTACGGTTTCTATGGTTCATAATCGAATTGTTCGGTGTTTGGTTTGACGTCGAATAAATTGAATAATAAATTAGGCGAAACCAAATAAAAGCGAACCGAATTTTAAATTAGCGTATGGTTTGGTTTGAATATTTAATCGGTATTTGGTTTGGTATATGATTTGACAAAAATATAACCAAACTAAATCAAAAACACCGAATATCTATATATACACAAAAATGTTATATTATATATAGTTTCTATCATATTATTCTAACTAGCAATCCTAAAGTCTTGAAATATATTAAAAACAACAAAATATTCCTAAAATCAAAATGCATGTGTTGGTGAGTGAATTAATATTAACGTACTTGATCTTTAACAATTTCTTATGTTGTATCATGTACTCCTATAATTAATTTGTTTATGTTAAGCTGTGAAACATTTTGATTTCATTTTGTTGATTTACTTGAGCATTTTATGAAAACTTTTGATTTGTTAATGTTTTTTGAACTTTTATTTTTTTATGAGTTCTAGATTATATTGTCAAGTTTATTTAAATTTGCTTTTCTTCGTTTTAACCGAAACCAAATCGAGTTCTACTTTGATGTATGGTTTGGTTTTATACGATATAATTGGTTTGGTTTGGGCTTTGGTTTTAAAACTTTCAAACCGATGAACACGAACCATATAACCACAAATCAAAACCGAACAGATGAACACTCAAAAAAAAAAAAATTGAAAAAACACTTGATATGAATAATGCGTTCGGACTTTCTTAATTAAAATGGGTAAGCATGGATGGATCTTTGTTCATGCTACTGGGGGGAAAGTCAAGCTTATGCTCTACCGCACACGACGTTCTAACCGTTATTTCCGTGGCCGGTTTCGGACTTCTTAAATTCTTCAGGATGCCTTATCACTATACGCCACCTTAACGATGGTTCAAGACTTTCTGAATTGTTTTTGATATTCTCGAAAAAAATAAATAAATAAATAAAATACTTTTTTTATATGCCCTGGCTTAACATAGACTATCTAGTAACTTGAACCAAGCCACAACTATGGGATAGTTTCTAAAACTTGAACATGTGCCTCAGTAAACGCCAACTATCTTGTAACTTGAACCGGACCACAGCTATTGGCCGATTTCAAAAACATGGACCCGTGCCTCGGGTAAACTTCAACTATTTGTCGATTTCCAGAACATGGAAATCATGGACCCATGCCCTGGGCAACCTTCAGCTATCTCGTAACTTGAACGCTTTGCGTTTGTGAAGTTCGCATATGTGATCAAAAGGATAAGGGCGCAAACAAGTAAACATTTAGAGACCACTTACGCTCAAATTCGACTAAAGTACAGAAAAGAAGCTCAAAATATCTGAAGAGTAGCTGTCAAGCTTATATGAGCGCAACTCAAAATTATTATCAAAAATTTTAAGCTCTATATACCGTTTATGTGCTAATACATGTGTTGAGATCTGATACGGATCATTCCAAGTCTGCAAAATGAAAAATAGACATTCTACATGAAGATTACGTAATGCAAGTATCTGATGATGGGATAAAATTTAATCATCTGAACTTCAAAAAAAAAATTACTTCCTTAAAACACCTAAACATTATAACTTCATAAAAAACATTATTAAATCAGCACACGCCAAGAAGCATTTCTTAGATTGTGTTTGGCTAAACAGAACAAAAACGATACTCACAAAACTAGAAAGATAGAACAAGAAAAGTGCAAAAACTGAAGCACGGAATGATAGCAGATCGCTCGACAAGATGTCATGCAGTAAGATAGCTCTATAATCCAGTCAGGTTCACACTTCATTTAGCTGCACGTGCACCTGTAGTAGACAAAACCAATACACAATCAGTGTGGCAATCAATGGGTCTTAAAAATCAAGTTGGTCTATCGAGAAACATCAAATTTCCAATATTTCATAGAATATATTTAAATTATATAACAATCGGTTAAAACAAAGGTTATAAAACAACAATGCAAGTATTTATGGACTAAAGAGTTTTTAGGAACTAAAGAAAAAATCTACACTGCTAATTATAATATGTCCGTTTATCACTAATATCAAAGACATTTGTCTAATTTTCATCATATATCAAGCAACATATAATTTACGTACAATAACTGAACAGGATCAGTATTTGTAACCCGATAAAAACAGATATATCCATATACACATTCAAGACATGCAGATATAAATGTACATAGGATCCTATAGAATATACAAATCATCATGCAGTTAAAAGGATTGACAATAATCATGCAATGTTTAGAGAAATGATAACAAACCATAAAGATAAGAAAATTGTTGTATATTGATCATGCAATGCAAGTTGCAAAACCCCCCTGATCATATGAAAAAGTCATTCTATATTCATTCTATACGAAGCATTTAAGCTACAGACAGGTACTTTTTCATTCAATTTTATCAATCACATAATTCACAACACAGATTCATGTGCTTCTCAGAGGTTGTTTGGGATTACTTCAATATTTTCTGTTTATTTATAAGCAGTTCAAAGTATTTGTATCATCCAAACTAATTCTACTTATCTGCTTATGTTGGAAACTAAGCGGTTTCCAGTAAGCTATTTTAAAGTGCTTATTTGACATGAAACTAACAAAATATTTTACCATCATATCCAACCTAAAACCCATTACAAGTGGATTAGATTGAAAATTTCTAAAGTGAAGTATCCCAAACAGGCAAACACCCTCTTAAATTGTTCTTTCTAGTTACTCCACAGTAATGTATATAACTGGCGCAAGGAAATCAAGTTGACGCCAGTATCCCTTGGTCTCAGCTTAATAAACAAACAGATCTCCAAACGTAATTTTCATTCAAGCAATCAAGCATTCACCTACAAGCATGTCCTAATGCAACATTGGCGTATGCTAACAGCAAAATCGCACATTTTTTTTTTATGTTTAACTGAAATCTTATTGGATAGACACCAAAGCAAATGATAATACGCAACTTCAGGTACAAAAAACTACAGAGGAATGCTAGATGCAATGAAAAGCAAATAATTTCTTTCTACTGCCCATTGTGTCTTGATTTCATAATGGGTTCCCGTCCTAACCAAATCGATGAACAGAGCACTCTAACCAGTTTGTCTTGTGTCTAGTGCTAGTCAGACTCATTGTACTAGTCTAGTGGACTTACAAAGTAATATCTTGACGGGTATAAAATTTCTAACAGAATAGATATACCATGTATAGTTGTATACTGGGTAATCCATATTTGACTGCAATCCTTTGAGCTTCTACTTCAATAACACTTATAAGAATGGCAAATAAAGTTTTGCGCACTAAACATTGTCAACACTAATATTTGGTATATACAAAGTAACTAAAGAGACTACCATTTCAATGTTAAACCGTATAACTGATGTAAAGGACAATTAGTCATTATTATTTACCTTTTCTTTTAGCTCGCCACCGGAAGGATTGGCTGCAAGGAACCACCCTCAGTTGCACAAGCTGAAAAGTCATTGAGCATAAAGTTCTGGTTCCCCAAGCATTGCAGATTCTCGAACTCACAGCCATTAAGAACTGGATCATGTATCGATGCATCTTCGCCTGCTTTTCCATCTACTTCAGGATGAAGGCAATACACTTGATCGCCACACTGCATGTTACAAGGATTCATCACGTACCCACCAGTCATGTTAGGGTTAACTATGTTATGATTAGCTGGCATCTGCTTCTGATAAGGAAAAGATCCAATTTCGCCTTCAATTCTCCCTCTAATATCCACAAGCAAGCACTTCAGTCTTGCCACCTCAGCCTCTAATCCAGCTTGACTCTGAATTCTTTTCATTAATTGTTGATTCAAAGATCTCAATCTAACAACTTCATCTTCTAAAGACGCAGCTCGTGCCTTCTTTTTCTCACGGTACTTCCTTACAGCTTCACGATTCCCCAACGGGCGTTTCTTACGTTTCTTGTCTGAAGACTCAGCAGTGTCCTCGGAAGGGGTCTTATCATCATCACCGCTCATGGCAGGTACAATTTTGGTGTGCACATGGTAACATGTGTGAGTATGAGACGAATCAGGGCCTGGTGGGTTACAAGTATGGGTATGGGTACACGCGTGTGTATCCTTGAAAATATCATCGAAGAAGCTATCCATCGAATCATTGCTAGGGAGACTAGTCATATTTGCATCAGTAAACATCTCGTGATTTGAAAAATCAAGTTCTCCGTCCTCCATTACCACCTGGACTTGAAGAACTACACAAAAACTGTGCTAACACTGAATTCAAACAATACGGTTATCAATTTGATACAACTTTTAAGCCCATTCTTACAACCAACTTCACTTCTTCCTGGGTCAGAAACAACACTCCATAAGTTCAACAAAATACATCAAAAGATCAAAACTTGAAATATTATATCATGTAAACCTTAAATACGGAGTAACTGTCAAGCGTTAAACATGTAGCATATCATCAAGAAATTATCATAAAAAAATATTAGCCAACTAAGCGTCTTAAAACCCCTATATACTAGATATATCATACATGATAAACAAGTTGTAAATCCTAAAATTTTGCAAAAAATAGAAAATTAAATAAATATAAATATTCTAAGATAATCTAAACTAAATAGTACATATCCTGTAAAGATATTAGTCAATCAAAAGTCAAAATATATCTTTTGAAAACCCTTTATTCTGGATAATTAATTAACAGAACAGCAAATTCTAAAAACTAGCAAGAAAATACTCCTAATAAATTAAAGAGTGTTTTCCACAAAAATCACCTGAAACAAACCCTAAAATCTTAATAATTGCTCTGACTGAACAGTATAACCTAGAATCAAATACAAGAACTTTGAATGAAACCTAGAACTGATCGAGAACTATAAAAGACACGAACTTTATGGAATTTTCCACCAATTAAGAGCGTTAACCCAAATTAAACCCTAACACTGATCAAAAACATAAAAAGACACATACTTTATACAATTTTTAACCAATTAAACTGCAATTAATCAAGGTTATACCCTAAAATTGATCAAGAGATATTTAAAGATACAAACTTTATGCAATTTTCCACCAATTGAAGTGCAATTAGTTATAAAAAAAAGGGTGGCAGAAAAAGGTTCTAAACTTTAGGCCAATTTAATTTTGAGGTATTCAACTTCTTTTTTTCTTTCTGAAAGAGGTTACCAGTCAGAATTTTAGCTGAAATTTCTTTGAAATGCCTAATTGAATATTATGCATCACATCAATTAACCATTTCACTGTAACTTCTTTGGAAAAGTCAAAAAACTTTGCATTGAATAAAACTTTAACTTCATAATAAAAAAATACTAAGTTGAATACCTTAAATTAAGCAGGCCTAAAGTATAGAGCCTTTTTGTGCCATATACCCTTAAAAAAAACCTATAATTATTCAAAAACGTAAAAAGACACAAACCTTATACAATTTGACACCAACCAAACTGCAATCAATCAAAAAGACACAATCTTTATGCAAAATTTTACCAATTAAGATGCAATTAATCAAATTGAAACCATACAACTGAACTGCAAATAATCAAAATTCAACCCTATAATTGACTAAAAACTTAAAAAAAAAAACACAAACTTTATCCAAATCTTAGCCCTAAAACAGATCAAGAACTTAAAAAAAAACTTTATACATTTATTAACCAATTAAACTGCATTTGATCATAAGAACAAATAAAGACACTAAATTTATACAATTTTTAACCAACTAAACTTCAATTATCCAAATTTAATCCATTAAATTAATCAAGAACTTAAAAAGATATAAACTTTATGCAAATTAAACTTAAAACAAATAAAAATATTCAAATTTCCACCAATTGGACTACCCTAAAATTGATTAATAAATTAAAAAGATATAATCGATCAATTGAACTGCAATTAATCAAAATTAACGAAATTAAAAGAAGGGGTTTACCTTTAATTAAGCCTAGAATTGATATAATCGATCAATTTGAAGTGTAGAAATGGAAATCAGTGATTGGAAATTTGGGGAAAATAGAAGCCCTAATTTTATTTTATTTCAATTCAAATGATTGAAGGAAGAAGGACCATTCATTCATTCGATTTACAGTATTATTAAGGAATCTATGTCGAGAAGTACAGTAAAAAGAGGACACCTACTTTTTTCATTGGTTTTATACTGTACTTGTTTTTCCAAGGGTTCCTTTTGTAAATTTAGCAAAGCAAGAGGTCTTGGGAGTGCACTGTCTTAAGTCAAACTGCCATAGAGAGTGTCAGTTCAGTTTTTTCTCTTTTCACTTAGACAGAAGGAAGTGGTTCTGACCCAAGTCCCGTGACAAGTAAAGTCACGCGCCACAACCAAAACGCAAGCCTTCAAGTATTTGCTTTTATGGTCATAGTGAGAGTTACAAAAATATGAGGCTAATTCAAAACTAATTGTTTTTATTTGTTTTGTGAGTTTGTTCGGTACTTTAAATGAAATTAGTGTGCGGAGTGAGTGTGTGGCCCATTACGAATTTTTAGAAGTGAGAGGAAGAGAAAGTTGGGGTGACGTTGATGTGGCGGTGACCCGGTCACCACCACTCATCTTAGCCTTACCTTTCACTCGCACAAGAAAAACAACATTCACAGTAACTCAAGCCAAAATTCTATTTTTTGAGATCCACCATATTTAATTAAAATACAAACTTAACACAAAAATCAATTTAAAACAAAACACAAAAACTCTACTTAGCGCATGCTAGTTTTTTCACATGCACTTTGGTAGGGAGGGGTGGTTAAATAACATGCATTTTGGCTTTAGTCAAAAGAGGTGCCATGTAGATTTGACGAGGGTGGCTCGTGATTGCGCTTTATGCTTTTAGATCACTAGGCGCGGTGCAAATTATAGTGTTGCACATCCCATTAAATCATTTAATACCCTATGATATTTGTATGACATAAAGCCACAAAACCACATTCTTCAATGACATTTTTGTAACACACGACCAAAAATCACACTAATTTCATTTTTACAACAAAGAAACACACACAATCACTCATTATACTCTTGGCATGGACTATAACGATACAGAGCTAGTGCAACAATGGCGCCGCCATATAGCCATTTGGCTATAACGGTGGGGATGGCAAAAAAAGCGACCCGGGAAAACCCGAAACCGAGTTATTGGGGTGGGCGGGGCATGCTTTCGGGTTTGAGGCGGGTTTGAGGCCTTAAGGATTCTTATCGGGTTTAGGGGACGGGCAGGCATCCCCGTCCCGCCTCGCCCTTAAACACACACACATATATATATATATATATATATATATATATATATATATATATATATATATATATATATATATATACATATAAATATATCTATATACATAAAATATTGTGTTATTATTTACGTACTAAATATAATTATCTAATTTTGTTAGTTTTATATTTGTAATATTTCAAACTCTGATCATAAAAGCTTGTTTTGTGTCAAAATATTCTATAAAAGTTTTGATATATTTCAATGCTTAATATATTATTAATTGGTTCTCAATTCTTCAAGTTATTTCATAAAATCATATTGTTAATAGTGTAAAAATAAGAAGAAATGGAGAATGACACGAGTATGATAGAGCATCGCGTTCAAAAAAACAACCCGATAAGACTTCAATGGGGAATGTGGCGGGTTTGGGGGAGTATCTCGCCCCAACGGGGATTGGGGATTGGGGCGGGTTTGGGGATGATTTTTGTAATCGGGTTTGGGGATAGGGATGACCGCCCCGCCCCGCCCCAAACCCGCCCCATTGCCATTCCTAATAATAGGGGACTACAACAATTTGCATCATCATATTATTTTTTTGTTGTAGATGCAGTTTGAATTGTAATCGGAAGTGTAATGTATGTATTCCAAAATTAAAATTTTAATATTCATTCGGATGTTTGGCAAATTTGAGCTTGATATAATTCCAACTTTTTTGAGTTTATTTATAATTTTTTGGAGGTTATTTAACTAATTTGCCTAGTTACAAGTTATACTCATTTTAAATCCTTTATGTTTATTAGCTTTGAGCTTATGGAAGCAAAAACTTGCATAAACTTTCATAAATTTATATCGGATGAAGATCCTCTCATGTTCATGTGAGCATGATAGGTAATGTCGTGCTTTTGTAATTATACATTTGAATTAAAATAATGTTGTGCTTGTTTTGCAATAATGATAATGTCTGATCACAAAACACAATAATACTTCCGTGTTCGAATGAGCGTGGAGGATCTTATCCATTTATATCACAAGCATAGATTATTTTAAGAGTTACCAATAAGTTAAACTCTTATAAACTCATATGAACATGCATTCATACACACCTTTAACATCAACACATACTCGAGTACAAGATCTATTAAAAAGTGTATTAATTTGCAAAGTTAAAAAGTGATCTCCACCGTTGGATGACATCTAGTCAACTCCTTATTTTTTTAATTATTTTTTATCAAAGGGATATTATAGTCATTTGACTCATTTTTTCTTTTACACCCTCAAACTTCAAATGTACATAACTCACAAATGATAAACCTTTAGAAAAAATCGATTTCACCATATTTTATAAAATTTAATCCTCTTTAATTTGGTATAATTTTTGTTAGAAATTTCGAAACATTTTTTTTACATATCAAATGGGTGTTTATTTTCTTTATTTTTTGAGCATTTTCGCCCCTATTTTTTACTCTAAAAAATGTCGAATCGTGAAAAACGTAAAACGTGAAAGTTATAGATTTTCGTTCACTCTTTACATAGGTTTTTGAATCACTCAAATCCGATATGAAATGAGTGAGATATCGTGACGTTAAAGATGACGTTTTAGTCGCATTTATTGCACAAGGTGTTTGATGAAATGTCTAGCTTGGATTTTTTTTGTTAAAATTGCATTAAATGCTCTAATTTTTGTGCCACAACGCATCATTAATTATTTTATTAATGTAAGATTCAAAAGTGATGTTTTTAAACATTGTACGTTTTGTTCATCAGTTACTATTGTTAATCATTTAGTGTTGTTCATCAGTTTGTCACCGATGAACAACACTAACTGATGAACAGTATTGTTCATCAGTTAATTTTGTTCATCGAAATGTTCATCAATTATGGTCACATTATTCACCAGTTTTATCACTGATGGACAATACAAACTGATGAACAATACAAGTTGATGTACAATATTGTTCATCAGTTAGTGTTGTTCATCAGTTAATCTTGTTTATCAAAATGTTCATCAGTTATGGTCACATTGTTCATCAATTGGTTTGTAGGAATTACTGTATGTTTGGCTGCAAGGATTGTAGGAGATTATGGGAGCTAAAAATTATTTTTCAAAAATAAGTTCTCATTCAAAAGTAGCCTCGTTTGGTGAAACAAGATTATACGAAATTTTGAAAAATAATCTTCTAATTTTGAGCGCTCCTCAAACCAACGTTTGAGAAAATTATGGAGATTATAATTTGCAAATTTACTAAGATACCCTTCCTTAAACCCACGTTCTATTATAAATCCATGGTAACCCTAGCAGTCTTCAATCTTTCACAGCCTCATACATAGCACTGAATCACTCAATATCTTGGTGGATCAATCGTCTTCACTTGTTGTTGAGCTCGAAAACTTGGCTCGTAATCCCATCTCTCTTTTCGCCTCCCACTTGGCAATACGTACCATGTTTACATTACCGGCATTGTGTTCTTGATTAATTGCATGATCTTTTCTTTTCTTCCGTTGGTAATTTCGATGTTCTATGGTTTAAGTTATATTGTTGATTAAGCAAGCAGTCAATGTAGCAAACGGATCAAACAAACAACAAATAAAAGACTCAACCGATGTTGTCAATGTAGCAAACCCATTTGGTGTAGAAACGGTAATGAAATTACATAAGCATGAATCATAAATATTTAATATTAATATATTGTTGATGTAATATAGCACAATATAATTAATCACACTTAAATACAACATATTGCCATTGATGTAAGGCCAGTACATACAATTCTTAATAGTTAAGTATGCTGTATACGTTAACAAAAGGTGAAAATTATTTGTTGCATTTTTAGGTAGGGTAGCTTGGCTACAATATCAACAAAAATTAGGAAAATAAAGTTTCATGAAGCAATAGGATGACATTGTCTTTCCTTTATTTCATTTTCTCATTTGTTATTTGGATATTTATTGCATTTTAGGTTTCACGTTTTTATAATTTGAATAATTCTATGTTAGTTGATGTTTTTCTATTATATTGTTTTCTTAGAATCTCTTCAACGCATTCATATGTTACATATATATTTATGCTTTTAATATTGGATAGGTTTACTATGGATATTCAAAGAAGAAAGAGGAGAAAGAAAATACATCTTGTCAGATTGCTATTTGCTTCAGTATTCTACAAGTTCTCTAGTTGCCGCGTACTATTATAAATATATGTACAAGCAACCGTGTATGACATCGCCTCAAACAGGTGAAGTTTGGATGAATGAAGTTTTGAATGGTAATCCTATTCGATGTGTTAATGCATTTAGAATGCATCCAACCGTATTCATTAATCTATGTGGAGAACTGGAGTCAAAATATGGACTGAAGTCGAGTGATAAATTGTCAGTTGTTGAAAAAGTGGGGGTATTTATCTATATCCTTGCAGTAGGTGTTTCGAATAGGGATGTTGGGGAGCGCTTTCAACGTTCAGGGGAGACAATTAGTAGAGCATTTCATGAAGTTCTAGAGGCAATAACAGGTAGAGCCAATGGTTTCAAGGGCTAGCACATGACATAATAAGGCCTAAAGATCCATCATTTGGTTCATACCATCTCAAATTATGGATGATCAAAGATACATGCCATATTTTAAGGTGCAATTGTATGTTTTTCAATATAATTTTAACGTATCACACCTTTATTAAGACTTAAACTATTTTATTTGTATTTAGGATTGCGTTGGATGTATAGATGGTACACACATAGGAGCATGTATCCCAGAGAATCAACAAGTACCTTATATAGGTAGAAAAGGGGTACCTACATTCAATGTAATGGCAACCTGCGATTTTAATTTGTGTTTTACTTTTATATCGGTGGGATGGGAAGGATCAGCACATGATACAAGGGTTTTTCTTCACGCTCTCAACACACCATCAATGAACTTTCCCAAGCCACCTAGAGGTACTTATATATATGTATGTAATTATTTCTATGTTACTTGTAGAAACAATTCACTTATTTGTTTCTTATCCATTTTACCAGGTAAATACTATTGGGTAGATAAAGGATATCCTGATAGAAACGGATATCTAGTTCCATATTCCAAGACAAGATACCATCAATCTCAGTTTGAATATGAGCCACCAAACAACAAGCAAGAAGCTTTCAACCGCAAGCATTCATCTTTACGGAGTTACATTGAAAGATCATTCAGAGTCTTAAAGAAACGATGGAAAATACTTGGTAGAATGCCTAAATATAGCGTGCAAACTCAGATTGATGTTATTATCGCTGCATTTGCTTTACATAACTACATCCGTAACAGTTTACAAGAAGATTTGATGTTTACGGTGATGGAGGAACATCCAGATTATATACCACGAGACGAACTTCATGATGTTCATAATCATAACACGAACAATGAAGACAATTCTGAAGGAGCATCTAATGAGATGAAGCATATACGTAACGGTATTGCTACTTTAATATGGAATGCACATCATTGATGATAATTTAACATCATTTTTTAATGTTGTTCGTATTTTTACATGAATCTTAGCTTTTCATGCAATGCTACATATTTATGATTTATATCAATAATTGTATTTATTATTTCTATTCATATTGGCTTATATATTTATATGTCTAGTTATGTCATTTTACACTTTTAATCTACAATTACAGCTAGTTTGCCAAACATCGCTAAAAAAAAAAGCTACAATTTTAATCTTTTTCAAGACCAAGAATAACACCAAAGATCAAGACCAACAACGACACCGACATCGACCAATAAAGACCAAAGACCAAAGAATATGGTTTCCAAACATACCCCTAAACTATATTTCAAGTGTTTGTAATTAATATGTAATAGGTTGTAATTAGGCTTTTATGTTAGTACTTAAGGCAAGACTTATGTAGAAAACCCATAAGCCTCGCCCAAGCCCAATAATTAGTGGAAAAGACTAGATGTGTTGCCCTAGTCATCTTCCCTATAAATAGTCTTGTACACCTTCATTTGAAGGTTGGTTGTTCACATAATACATTTCCCTACGCCTAAACCTTTCTCTCAATACGTGTGTGTGTTGTGTGTTCATCCACTCTATCTCTTCTATATTCTTACATATTGATGCTTGTGTTCTATTATGGTGACCTAACGGTGGTATCATTCGCCATCTAGTTGGGTGAAACGTTTTGTTTGAAGTTTTGTAGTGATACGCGTAAGTTTACTCTCGTTCTAAACCTTTCTCACGCATAAAACTTTGATTTTTACACTTGTAAATTCAAGATTCTTATGGGTTAAGGTTTATATAGTGTTAAGGTTTCTAGTTTTTGCAAAAAGTCTCAAACTTTACATGTTTTACATTGGTTTTGAACTCGTTTTTATCTTGTGTACTCATCTTACGCATAAGCTAAAATTTAATCTTGGTTCACCAAGTTTAATACTTTCTTGTTATTTTGGTGATTTTGAAGCTGTTTCTTCATTGAAAACGAGTTTACAAAACGTTTTGTGCATAAAAATTCGTTTTGGTGTATTCTGCTGAGTTTACGATAAGAAAACCCCTTCTTACGCGCGTAAGGAAACCCTATTCTTCGCCTAAGGAAACCCTTTTCACGCATAAGGAAACCCTAATCTTACGCTTAAGCTTCTACGCATAAGTCGTGATTCGCCTAAGATTCTATGCGCGAGGAATTTTCTTCAACGATCTTCAAAGCTTGTGGTAACTCAGTGTTTTTCTTGCTTGGATAAGCCTGAAAACACTTCGACTTTGGATATCTTTTACACTGGTATAAGTGTAAAGGATTTTTGAGTAAAACCCTAGTTTTATGCCTAAGCATAAAAGCTTACGAGTAAACACTTTACCCCTAAGCATTTTCTACGCATAAGCTTGTCTTCCACCTAAGGAAATCTTACGCATAAGAGCATAAGGTGTGGTGGCATTTTGCCTTCGCCGTTTCTTACGTGGATACTAGTTGGCGCCGCCGAAATGGTGTCACCACACCACAAATCCTCGCCACTTTGGTTTTAGTCGTTTCTCCAACACACAAACGACAAAAAGGAAAAGGTGATCGATTATTTATTTTTTGTTCTTTTTAATTGTGCGATAGTATGTTTTGTTTATATGTTGATTGTTGATATGGAGGGATGAGTATTAGTTTGGCTGCTGCGTTTTTTGTTGATATGGATTATGGAGGGATGATTGGATGAGTACTGTATGCGTTTTTGTGAAGATGATGATTGGATGAGTACTGGCTGCTGCGTTGATGATGTGTTTTCTTAACCTAGGGAAGTAGTAAATGGGCTGGGATTCTTTTGTTTAAACTTTGCTAGTAACTTGTGGGCATCTAGGATCTACCATATAGGTTTATATATTTATTTTATGCATCATAAACCATGCGATTCTAGCTAGTATAAGTTGTGCAATTAATGTCTCATACAATAATATTGGGTAAACAAAAAAAAAACATATGGTAGTTATAAAATTGAAGGTGAGTGGGGCCCAAATAGTTGTGTTGAAATTAGTTATGAAGGAGGGATATTTTGAGATGGGAGTGTTGAAATGAGGTGGCATGCGGTGGGACCCAAATGGCTAAAACATGGAAGTCACCACACCTTATGCTCTAAGGTTCTTACTATTAAGCCTTTGGTTTAGCTAAGTTTATCTCAAGCCTACACGTAAGCTATTCCTACGCATAAGCTTCTGTCTACGCGTAAGGTTCATTCTACGCCTAAGCTGGTTTTCTACGCTTAAGGAATTCTTCAACAAACAAAGTTTCATTCGACTACAAAGATCCATCATCTAACACAAGTTCCAAAATTTTTGGCGGGAAAATTTGAGTAAAATTTAATTTTTAGAGGAGACTAAACATTCAATTTTTACGAAAGATTCAAATTTTGGTTTAACTGCGAAAATTTTGGTCAAAAATTCATTTTTTTGGGCCCAAATTCGAATTTTTCGGTTCAAATCTGGCGTCAAAATTGTCAAAACTCAAATTTTTCTTACAACCTTAATTGGATTTTATAGTGAATTTCAAATTTTGAGAGAGAAAATTTTTCAAAATTATTTTTGGAGGAAAATTTTGAAAATCACTATATTGGTCTTTCAAGTATGCTGACTTCACAAATCTCCTCACCTTCCATCTACTGCTTAAAACCTTCATCACCAAACCTTGCTACTGATGATTCTGAAGTTGCAGATGCATTTGTGGAATTGAAAAAATCAGGGATGTTACTGACTAAGATGATGAACTCACTACTTAACAAATCCAAGCGTCAGACTTCATCCAATTCCCGAGATCCAGCAGTCGTGCAAGGTGAAAAAGTTGTTGTACAAGGAAGGAATGCTCAAATGGATGGTGGGAATGTTGTTATTACTTCATCTGTCAGTAATACGGACAATGAGGTTATAGCATTGAAGCGAGGATAACAAGAAGAAATCGGGGAAGATATCATACCCATCTATGACCTGAGCCCAACTTTGACAAAGAACAAATGGTTGAGGAAGATATCTTACCCACCTATGACATCGACACGAGCAGATGGTTGAGGTAAAATCTCGCTGATCATATTCGCTGCAAATGCGACACAACAAATCGAGCAACCCGATTTGAAATGAAGGAGGGTTGACCGATGTGTTGCACAATGTCCGAACAACTATCTCATGTCGAGCCCTTACTTGTAAACAATACAACTGAAACGTCAAACCAAACTCTTGAATAAAAACATTCTTCTCAAATGGACCATTGCTCGGTTTCAAAAGATTTTTCAAAACTAGAGGCTCATTGCATCTCTCTTGAACTTAAAATGCAAAACAAACTTTTAAACTCGAGCCAAATAGTAAATCTTTGAATGAACAAAGTAATCGTGTGGATACATTAGTAAAAGAAAATGAGCATTTAAAGGCTCAAATTGAAGCAAAGGGCTTGCACATGTTGCTTTACAAAACAAACGAGAAGATTAGCCGACAAGAGTGTGGATACTAATTTTGCAAAACCAACAATCTTGGGAAAACGTCTCTACAACCTTTCGTAAAACAATCGGTAGTTAGACAACCAACGCATTTAAATCAACGTTCAAAATCTTCAAAACCACGGTTTGCCTCCCAAGTTGTTGAGAATAATCATTTGTCAAAACCAGTCACTCCACATTCTTGGCCCAAGAAAAATGCTTCTGTTTCTGTTATATCTGTTTCTTTTAATCCTCAACAAGTGGCTGCTACTGGCCAGTCTAGGATTAGTTCGAAAACAATGTCTAAACCTAGCATCAAAATTCAATATTCATATGATACACATGACTTGCACAAGAACTATGATCTAGAAAAGGCTAGAAATGGGCACTACTCAAAAGGATGGAATCTTAGGTTCAGGACACGGTGTATCACCTTCGAGTGTATTCTTGAACACCGCTTGTAGTAGCAAACCAAACCTAAGTTAACTCAACAAACAGTTAAAAATAAACCCGTTGATCTAAAAGTAAAATTTGAAACCTAATAGGTGGATCAATATAGATGCGAGACTTTTCCCAAAAGAAGTTTCAACATCCCTAGATCTAACCTTAGATGGATACCAACGGGTAGAGTTTTCAAAACTGTTGGTCTTAGGTGGATTCCTATAGGCAAGATACTAAGTAGTTGCACCAAAACAAGTGTGAAACCCACTACATCCATCCACGAGGTGAAAGGAAATCATCAAAATAGCGTGTTCAGTGTCCGGAAGATAATTGACACAACATCTTTATGCTTCTAACATACGGAACCCGATTACACTTGGGGATCTATATTTTTCTTTCTTGCCCCTCTATTTTCTATACTGGTACAATAACAATGGATTCTAAGTACAACGACTTAGGACCCGTTTCTCACCGTCTAAAATTTAATGATCCATCAGTTGCTCCACCATTGTACTTAATCATCAAGAATTGGAAACATTGCTTGCTTCTCTAGTTAAAGATTACATCAAAATTCGTTAGCCGGATGTATCGAATGTTTCATTTGCACAACCCGACTATACTCTAATTTCAGATACACGAAACTACCACAACAACCGTTGTTGTAGCTGCACCTCTAATCGAATCTCGACAATAGAAGAACAAAATGCTTCCTACAACAATGACACGGTGATGATCAACATTATGAGCAGAGAAGTTTTATCGCTGATTGATTCTCTCGTGATATTTATGGTACTTCAACTTGTTCGATTAATCGGACATACATGGTTTCGCTGTCTCCTTATACATGGTTTCGCTGTCTCCAATTCATCATCAACATACGTGGTGTATGATTTTGATTCAATGAAAACATCGGGGGGAAGATAGTGTAGGTGTTCATCGTTTCCTTGATGTCGTTTGCGAAAACCCTATCTCTTCTTGGATTTCTTCAATTAGGGGGAAGAAATGAGATGATATGTGGTTCATACATCTCACTTTGGTGTTATCGTCTCACTTTCTCAGGGTTATCGTGTGTGAAGTTACCTAAATATGATGATATGATGCCTACACAGTCATTTTATCGAGAAATTGCATACTCATAGGTAATTATTATTCCGATAGACCGCAACATTCAGGGGGAAGTCGTTCATTTCATCTTTCATGATTTGTTTGGTGTGAAGCATCTACATTTGTGAGAAGATTTTGTTGATTTCTTGTATGTTACCCACGAACGGATTTTCATGATAAATCGATTTACATTGTGGTTTCTTCGTTCATCTACAAATTCATTGCGTATTGAAAACTTCAAAAGTTAGAGGAAATGTCGACTTCATCAAAGTTTCAAATCGCTAAAGACAATTGTCGGTTTGGGAAGTCGATTCGAAACTTCGTCAATCGGGGAAGCTAATCGGTTTCATACTTATTACATAATTTCTCTGTTTATATTTACAATGGCTTCGAGCAAAACAACTTGGAACCCGTCAAAACCGTCTAAACTTTCCCAAACCCCATCATCACTGAACTAAGCCTCCAAATTTTACTCGTCAACAAATGGAACAACTATTTGCTCCTACGCTTAGTGATGATATTTATCAACGTGCTCGGATGTATCAAGCTGTTCATTGCTCAACCCGATAATAATCCAATACATGATACACCTAAAACAACAACAAATGTTGAAGAAGCACCACCAATTGATTCTACAACAACAATGAGAACAAACCGCATCCAATGACGAACGGTGATGATCTTCGAACAATGACGTACCCCACCGCGGATCATGATCCAATCGTTCTTCAATCCGTTTGCTAATGAAACGCCACACGATGTTGCGGAATCATCCACAAGCCATTTGAATCCTCCCAATGCGAATGTATATCACCATCAACTCTCCACACATCGTTGGACGAAAGACCATCCTCTTGTGAACATTATTGAAACCCGAATCAACCAACAGTAACTAGACAACGCCCGGACTAACGGTGAACATTGCATTTATGCACTCACCGTCTGCCAAGTCGAACCCAAAATATTAAGGAAGCCATGACATATGACAACTAGATTGAATCCATGCAAGAAGAACTTAACCAATTTAAACGCCTTGAAGTATGGGAATTGGTTACAAAACCAACCGGGTCTATGTTATTGGTCTCAAATGGATTTGGAAAAACAAGTGGATCTTTGAAGGTACGGTTATCGAAAATAAGTCACGTTTGGTGGCTAAGGGTTATAGACAAGAAGGCGGATTGACTACGAGGAATCATTCGCACCGGTTGCTAGACTTGAGGTCGCTCGATTTTTACGGCATTCGCGGCTCACATGAATATCACGGTCTTTTAGATGGACGCCAAAACCGCTTTTCTAAATGGAAAACGAAAGAAACGGTATATGTTAGTCGGCTGAATGATTTGTTGATCCGAGTTCCTAATCACGTCTACAAACCGAACAAGGCTCTCTACGGTCTCAAACAAGCCCTCGGGCGTGGTATGATAAGTTGGCATCCTTTCTTATCTCTAATAATTTCGTCAAAGGATCGGTCGACCTACACTATTCATACGATATCATGGGGCACACATTTTAATCGTTCAAATTTATGTGGATGACATCATTTTGGGTCAACACATCTAAAGTACTCAAACGCTTTTCAAAACTTATGAAAAACATTTTGAAATGTCCATGATGGGTGAACTTACGTTCTTTCTAGGATCGCAAGTTCATCAATCACCCGTGGTATTTTCTTGAGTCGGTCCAAATATGCTATTGAAATTTTAAACAAAATGGAATGCAAAATCATGACACCTATGCCACACCAATGGCACATACCAAAAAGCGGGACGATTTGCATGGAAAATTAGTTGACCCTACCAAATACCAAAGTATCATTAGGTCTCTCATGTATCTATCAAACATTAGACACGATATTGTCTTTCTCAGATATGTTTGCTCCGTTGTCGACGAGACCAATCGAAACTCACCTCTCGAGGCTAAAAGAATCCTCCGATACATCAAGGGAACCATTAACTGGGGATCCGGTATTGAAGGATTACGGTTTTGAACTAATAGCTTTTTCGACGGCGATCACGCAGGTTGCTTAGATTCTTGGAAAAGTACTTTAGAGCTTTACAATTTCTTGGTGATAAATCAGAACACCCCAACCCGACAAGGGTAGAAGTGTCGCATTCGTGTCATATCGTAACATACAAATGAAATCTTTACAACCGAAACCTTAAAATGAAGTATCAAAACATATACACAATTGGTGACAAGGAAAATACAATATCCAAAATGAAATAAAATCCCAATACAAAAGTTATTCAAAATAAGTCCCAAAGTAATAAGGTACTAGGGTTGGTCCACTCGGATACTCTAACTCTCACCCATCAAAGCCCATCTTCAAACCTAAAACCGCCGCAGGAAAAGAAATCTACCGAGCTTAAAAGGCCCAGTGAGCAGATATAACAAAGCAGCTAAATAAAATCGAAATGCGAATGAAATAAGGAAGCGATAACAAGGTGCAACGAAGAGGAACCAATGAGTCGAGGAGGATCTGCGAACACGCTTATACATGTATCCAAAAGAAAGATAACAAGGAGAACAGAGCACAACAAAGCATCGATGACATATATACAAGCACATACAAACCAGGCATACAAGTACTGAAACATAAGCAAATATAACAGACGTCGTATCCACACAACATATATATATGGCATACAATCATTTCAGGAAATCAGAAGACATACAAGACAAACAAAAATCTAAAGGCAAGCGGAAGAAATTAATTAATAAGTGAGCACGGCAATCACACAGGTCAAAAACCTTTAGTTGAAAACATAACCATTATTATAACAGCGGAAGTACTAACAGCAGTCAAAACATGGCAGTCACACGTAACAAGTAGGAATACAATATGAACATTATGATTGAATGGATTACGGACATAGCAGGGCAATTAAACAAGTTAACAAGCCAGACGTCATAAGTTGAACCATTTACCCAATCAACCCGTAGCATAGATGCGAATGTAAACATGGCGGTCAACAACAAGCAGATAAGGATACAACGGATAGTCATAGTCCACGAGATTAACTGAACGAAGTACACATGATAAACGGAAAAACTATCGATTACACACTAGCATGGTCAACAGACACATCAGAGGGTCACATATCAGTGAGATCACATTTCATCAGATGACAACAGGTAAATCAGACAACCGTATAACAATCATATCATAGCAGGGTAATCAGAAATCACATAGAACATAAATAGCATAATCAAATTCCATAAACATATAATAACCCGGTACGTGAATGGAACGATAGTCTGAAGTAACGGAATGAGAGTGTGACAGATCAAAGCAATGGAATATATATATCTTGGTAGTAGAGTGAGTCATATAAGGTCTTGAGTAATGAACAATTCATATAGAATATGGTGCGTTGGGGAATACATAAAGTACGGTATAGGTATATCAAAAGTGTAAGGGTTGTCGAGAAATCTACCACGAGCTTGAACATATCATATCATATCATATCATATCATATCATAAGTAACCATTGTATTCGGAGGGTGACCTCGGAATACCATACATAATAGGAGGAGACCTCGGTAACCAATGGAGTAGCTAGCTCCGGAATGTGAAGACGCTGTATCGCATACCTACATCATTCACCATATAAATCATATCATATCATATCATATCTAGGATGCATCCATCGCCCCGGAAACATAGTGGCCAAATCATATACATATAGTGAGCTCATAATCATATAACATAATGGGACGGTGTGCAACATCACTCAGTACACCGGAGTCATGCCATTGGTGCATAAATGACACTACCATGTTACCTTTATATCTAGGAACACATATTTGGCTCGGGTATCAAACCGAAGGTCAAAGCATAATCATATCATAAGTGTTCATATCAAAGATTCACCAACAAAGGTTCATATCGAGTTCCATAACATTGATTCATAATCGAGGTTCATAATCAAAGGTTCATAATCATAAGGTTCATAATCGAGGTCATAATCATAGGGTTCATAATCAGAAGTTCATAATCATAACAAACGAATATCATAGCGAACATAATCATATCAAAGGATCATAGCATAAGGAAATCATAGCAAAGGAATATCATAAGTGAAGTAAAGTCAAGGATCGAAAAGTCATGAGAAATCCTTACTGAAAAGGGATAGAATATCTGTACCTTAACGCCAATGAAAGGAAAGCAAACGAATGAACGAATACGAATACACAACGTCACGTCTTCTTCAATGAATCTACATGGATTACGGTTCGTATAATACTTATTAGTTCATTTGAATCATAACAAATTTATTGCTTATATAAATCGTATTAATATTCTTTTTTATAGTTATTAAGTGTATTCTCATTTTTAGTAATGGACCGAAATAAATACTTTAAGGTAATAATTATTAATTAGCAAAACATAGGGTTTATAAATGATAAATGGTAAAATTTAAAGGTTTAATATGACAATATAGCAAATTTAGAGGTCAAATATGATAGATTCCAAAGATTAGGGTCAAATGACAACTTGCTAAAGTTTAGGGTTTTGCATGCCTGACCAAAGTCTAAGGTTTAAAATGTAAAATAAATTTACTATTTACTATATTTCAATGTTTTGTTTAGAATTCCCAATTTAAATGTTAACATGCTCGATAAATATTCAAGCCCGCTCGCGGTTCAAACAATCAACATTCACGACCTAGTAAAAATATAATATGATTAACCCCCGACTTGACTTCCCCGACACCTTTCAAACATACAAAACGATTTACTCATTTGCCCCGCGATCACCCCTAAACATGATCCCGACAAGACCAAGAAAAATTCATTTGTCTTTCCATACACCATTGACCAAAATTATTTCGACACAAATTTATTCATGCTTATACGTATGTGTTAGGAATTGGAAATTCCATGTTAAAGAGTCGGTCACCCCAATGATGGTCTAGCATATGTTAGCTCGTAGATTTGTTGTTGTTTACGTTATTTATCAGTTTATTAGTTAGTTATTAGTTTAGTTTAGCGTAGTGTTTCACCGTGGAGGAAGGACGGGTCTTTACCCAGTATACCGATCCACAGCCGATAGGAGGTCGTTATGTTTGTAACTATAAATACCCCTTCCATCCATGGAAGGGTGGTGCTTCAATCTAATATTCCATACTTTTGTGTAAACCTCTAGCAAGAACACCTCTCTCTCTACTAACTCTAACTATGGCAAACATGTATTTTGATCATCCAAGACCACCGAATCATCAACACAATAAAAATAACGATCCTACAATTGGTATCAGAGCCAAGGTTGTTGTGTTTCTTTGATTTGTGTGGTTCGTATGTGGTTAATATGTGGTATTCACTGTTTTGTTATCTTTTTGGTAAACTGTTTTGTGATGTATTCAGTTTGGTCAAAATATGTCTTGATCATTCAATACTGTTTTGTGATGTACCAGTTTGGTCAAAATATGTCTTGGTCATTTCATAGTCCTAAGATTACTTCTGTCTTGTGTCTCTTTTTGGTCCAAGTCGGTTATCATATTATGTGGTCAAAGTTTACATCAAAGTTTCATCAATGTTATCAAAGTAATGCAACAAATTGTCTCATCTTGTGGTCAAAATGGGCATAAAACACGAATATTCAAAGCGCTTTTATGTTTTCTTTCTGGGTAAATATGAAGGTGGCCGGAAAAGTAGTCGGAAAAACTCATCGGAAAAGATTTTATTCATCCTAGCGAGTTGTACTACTTGTGACTTTACTGTGGCGACTTGTCTTTACAAGTCGTCTAACTAGCGAGTTGTCAACAGAAAAATGAGGTAGCGACTTGGCCTTATAAAAGCTAGCGACTTGTATGTTTTGAAAATGGTAGCAACATGGAAAAACATTTGACCTAGCGACTTGTTTTTTAACAAGTCGTAGCGACTTGGTGCTAGCGACTTGAGGGTTAGCGACTTGTGACTCTAAAGACTAGCGACTTACACAGAAAGGAAGAAGAAGATGTTATGACTTGAAAAGACCGTGACAACGACCACATTACAACCAGACCTTGTCCTCAAAACCTTATACCTAAATCAACAACACCTCAGTCTCTACTAACATCAACTGTCAACAATATCCAAAACGAAATAAAAGTAAAGAATCTCAGAATGGTGTCTTCATATTCTGGAACCTTAAAAGATTCTCAACACCCTCATCATAGATCATATTTCTTAAAGACTTGATGTCTTTATTTATTCGAATAATTGCAAGAAATAAAACAATACGCATAGTGTTTTATTCAATCTTTGATTCGGGTGCACTCATCATGATCTCAGTTTCTTTTTTAACATGTCAAGTATAGATCTTTGGAGATCTTTCACACTAACAACATCATAGATCTGTTGAAGAATACACCTTATTTAATATTCGAAATATAAAGAAAGACCAAAACCATTTGGTTTCAATCTTTTCTTTGCTTCGATTGAAGACAAAACAAGAACAATACCACGTTATAATCTTACCCGAGACCACTAATTGATCTTGAAGATGTGCCATGGATAATGATGAACCATATGCCATCCACAATGGCTAGGTCGAAATGGGTACTTATCTTGGAAGGATTTCATGGTGCGTTTCTAATTTCGTGAGTGGGATTTAGTGGGTCAGAGATGGATTAGGGTTTGATGGTGAAAGAAGCTGCATGTAAAGCAGAGGCGGAGATTTTAGTGTGGATATTTAGGGTTGCAAATGAGTTTGTGTGATTATTAGTGTGTTTTATATACCCGAATTATTAGGGCTTCACTAATTCATGATTGGGCCGAGCTGCAGTTACGTTTGATTGGGTTGAACACGGGCCTCGTGACTTTTGATATTGCTCAAATGTGCTTGGACGATTGATGATGGACTGTGATAAGTGGGCCGTATATTTATTACTTGCACATATTCGCTTATATGTTACTATGAGTATCTTAATTTGCTTCATGGTTTGGTGTGTGCATTTTATTTGGGTATGTGATTATGAGAATTTTGTTCGTGGTATATATGTCTTACTTTGTATCAAATTGAATTCTAAATATGGCCGTATAATTGAATCCGGTGTGTGGAATGAGGCCGAACAGTTTGGGTATTCTACTCTTTAACATGGGCCAGATTATGAGGACTCAGATTTATGCGTGCTTATTCGAAATTGTAAGTGTTGGTACAAGGTGACTTGTAAAATGATATGGTGAAAATAATTTTATGGGCTTAACATTGGATCCGGTGTACGATTTGATGATGTGATTTGTTGAAGGCATTTTATGATGATGAGATTTATTGAGTTTTGATGATGAGATTAAATGGGTTATGAGGTTTGATACTTTGGGTTCTACTGTTTCACGGAAAATATTATGTCACGACTTGAACTTATGATTAAACAAGGTTGACTACGGAGCTGTTTGTCTTCGATATTTCTTATTTGGATTTGAAGTGAGATTTTCCGGGCGCGTTCACTTATTTCGTCTTCTTTCTTTCTACCGTTTCGCGAAGATGACTTGTTTGGGCATTTATAGAGTGTGATAAAGACTTGGCTATTTAGTTTCGTTTGTGATTCTTTCTCGCTTAACCCACAACGTACTTATCACTTCGGTGTCTCACGCAGTTGAGGATATGTCAAGAGGTTTTGTACATTGGGTACACCGTTTCTTTTTCACAAGGATTAGTACAAGGTTAAGTAACGAATCTGGGAAATTCTACTTCATGATCAAGTTTGGTATATCGAGTTTACTTCTCCATGTGGTCACTACAATAGCCGACAGATTGAGTGAATGATGTGTTTACCAAAGTGTTGTTTGGATGGTTGATGATGTTGGATGATGAACCACTGATGAACCACTGCATGTTCCCCTAAAACAGATATTCACCGAAACCAAAGTTGTCATTACACATTCAAGCTGACATTGTTTATGGTTTTGTCTTGATTTTGTAAAATCCATGAAAGAACCTATTTCTCGGTTTAAATCATAGACTTGTAAAATCCCGTGATAATGGAAACATCCCGGTAATAGTATAGTGCATTCTCGGATCTATCTTACGGTTTATTCTTAGTCTTGTAAAATCCCGAAAGAAAATATTTCTCGGTTTAGACCATAGAATTGTAAAATCCGTGATGATGGAACCATCCGGAGAGAGAAAGTGTATTTACGGATCTTATCCGATCTTTGGTGCTACGGTTTCGCTTTGAAGAAGGGATAAAGGTGTATTTCATGAATTGGATGTGTGTTTGGATTATAGTCATGGCGCTTTGGTTATTACTTGGTTTTACGGGTGATGTGCTTTTAACCATGGTCGGATGAAAACCATTATCATAGTTCACTTAAAATGTCAAAGAAGGCTAGATTTGAGCGATTCGAGAAGATGTGACAACGGCGTTAATTGATATTATTTATTTGAGGTTGAAGTGAAATATCACGGGCGAGTGTACTTAGTATCCGAAGGTATCGGGGATGGTTGGATGAAGATTCTTGAGATCCTTGTTCAAGCGTATTTCAAAAAAAAAAAAAAAAACGAAGACTTGGAAATCTAGTTATGTTTGAGAGTCTATTTTTACGGGGAATTGGGCTCTTTTACCACAAAATAACTATCACTTTAAGGAGTTACGTTGTTGTGCTCGATGTCACATTCAATTGTGGATTTTCAAGAGGTAATGTACGTCTATTACTTGATGGTTGGTTGGTTGAAGAGTATAGAGTACTTAAGAGATTCAATGGAGCATGAATTCTCGACACGCTCTTTGTTACATAATGCAAGTTTAAGTCACGAGTTCGGGTTGGTTTACTTGAGGTCAAATTCATCATATTGGGTTTTCTCCATCACCGTCACGACAAAGAGCCTCTTGAATGATAATGGGGTTGATTACATGTTTTCCTAAGAGAGTGAAAAGAGAGATTATGACGTATGGACACAGCAGTTCATGCCTCGTACTCTAAAGAAAAGAAATGTATGCGTTTCGGTGCGCATTATCTTGAAAGAAGAGAAATCTTCTTATGACGTATGAACACAATAGTTCATGCCTCGTTCTCTAAAGAAAAGAAAAGTGTACGTTTCATGCGCTTTATCTTCTCAAGAAGAGAAATCTTCTTATGACGTATGAACACAATTCATGTCTCGTACTCTAAAGAAAAGAAAAGTGTACGTGTCGAGGCGCTTTATCTTACGAAGAAGAAATCTTCTTATTATGACCATTCTCATCAACATGCTTCATACTTTTCCATGCGCTTCAATCATCAAGTGAACAGGCTACCATTGATTGTTTTCCGATTCCACTTTCTCGACTATAATGACGATGGCGACATCCCGTGCTAATTTTGCGGGAGAAGTGTGAATAGACTACATTTGGATGATGTTCATTATTTAGTCAAGAACGGCATCTTCGTATGCAATTCTTGAGGGAAAAGAAGTGTGAATTTTTGCATTGTTGATTGATATTTGAGATTATAAATGGTCATACGGCTCTAAACTCATGTAAGAACCGAGCTTCTTCTTATCGGGTCATCTTCACATGGAGTTTTCTCTTCTAAGAGCCGTTGGTTGACATCTTCACTGGATTGATGAGTTTATCGACAAAGTGCTTCCGGTTAATGCTTCACGTATACATCAACATGATGATTCGAACAATCTCTACATTCTTGTTTGATGTGATTGGTAGTTTGGTGTTACCATCTTGTATGTTCATTGCGGACGATTCTGATTTCCTTGAACATCTTTCTATTCTTGTTTGATTGGGAGGATTTTAGTTAAGGGATTTGCAAGATGTAAGTTAATTGGGATGCTTTTGGTAGGATGCTTTTGGTGTGAGTTAAAGATGTTAATTATCTATTCCCAATGGACAATCTTGAAGAAGGTCGAGTCTACATCATTCTACATTTCTTGCTATATGTTAGAAGACCAAAGACGAGTTGCATTTAATGATCTAAAGACTTCTTCTTAATCACGGGCATTTATCAAAAGATTGTCGGTCTAGGGAGAGCACTAATTGGGAATGTGATATGTCAAATTTAATCCCCAATTAGACTTGCTCACATTATTCAACATGTTGATTCTCACAAAGACTTCAAGCGATCTTCTCAACAAATTTCAAGTATTTGGGCATTCAAAGAGTTGCGATTCAAGTATCAAAACCGAAAGAGGAAGGAGACAAGCATCTAAACGCGAGTAAACTTGATGTACTTAATACTTCTAAGAAATTGAAGATATCCCGGAAGACAAATGTTATTACCGAGAGAAACTCAAGGTTTGACTCATGGCGAGTAAACTTGATGAACTTAATTCTTCTAAGTGATTGAAGATATCCCGGAAAACAAATGTCATGACCGCAGAGAAACTCAAGGTTTTACTCATCAAGGCGTTTAATATTCTTATTCCAACTATGTGGGGAAGCAATGGAAGAGTTAGTTTCGAAGATAAAAGAGGTACATAAGTGCGTGATGATCTCGATGTTATCACAATCATCATCGGAGAGAGAATTGTGTACATTGGGCGCAAATTGTTTCACTGAGGGCTTAATCGGTGATTCGAGATATAATCACTTATTCGGAGTTGACATCCGCAGATTGTCATCCGCAGAGATAATCGGTGACTTGGCTTGCTTCTTCAATGTTATCGATTATTCCTTCCTTGGGTATTGGTATACTTGGATACTTGAGCTTCATACACGATCATCGGGAAGAAAATGTGAACATGGGAGGTGTTTTCATTCCCTCATGATGTGTATTCGGAGAGCTCTTGGGTATTGGTGTACTTGGGTTCTTGAGCTTCATACACGATCATCCGGAAGAAAAATATGAACATGGGAAGGTGTTTTCATTCCCTCATGATGTGTATTGGGAGAGTTCTTGAGCATTATACAAAGAGACCGACCGCATCAATTCAACTACGTGGGGAAGTGGTCTCTTGACACCTTTTGGAATGGATTGCTTGGACTTTAGTGGTAATGAAATTTGAGAAGAAATTTAAAGTGGGATGAAACGTTCTTGTTCTTCTTCTTGATGATATAACCCGAATGGAGATCCTCGATTATCGTTCTTAAATGGAGCGGTGATTTATGGTAATGGTGTGCTTTTTGTGCACGGCTAAAGCAAGCTTGAAATAGAGCTTGAATCTACTCATCTAAAGGTCTTTCGGTTTGGGGAAGTCGCAAAGTCTCACTTTCAGATGGTTCAATTTCTTTCTTCTGCAAGAGCCTTGGAAGCTTTGGTGGTGAATGTTTAAGAGATGACGATTTCTATCTTCTACAACGGGGTCATTCGATATCCTTATCTCGGATCGTATCATCATCTTCTTTACTATATCATCTACTCTATCTTTGTATATATTTTAGAAAACCAAAATACAAAAATATAAAACCAACAAAACAAAATAGAAAATTATAAAACCTTCAAAAACCCATAAAAATCGAAAATTTCAAAATACCAAAAATAGTGTTTCTCTAGACATGTCTTCGGTATCGATAACATCTACGGTCTTAGAAATGTCATTCAATAATGGCACGGGACCATAGATGAAGTTCGAAGCGGAGGTGTAAATATTCTTTTCAATACATGTCTCAAAATATGGCTGCGATTACTTGATGTAACCCGTGTTAAACTATGGCTTGCTATTATTTGAGATAGCAACCCGTTCTTTTAAAGGAAGGAAAGTCTTTGCGCTAAACCAATTTTTCAAATATTTCGTGCACTTATCCTAAAACAAAATGAGGAAAGTATGTCAAGGATCTTTGTTCCTACTCAAATATTTTTCCGTCTATAAATTCTTCGAAAAATATTTGTTGTTTTCTAAAATGGTGGTAAATGAGTTGCTTGTAAATCTATCGATTCGAGTTTTGTGAAAATTGAAAACTCAATCAATGACTTCAGCGCTTTTAATATTTTCGGAAAATAAGTCATTGATTGAGGGAGAATGTTTTCAAATTTATATCATCTAACGGACTTTCTTAATTATTCTACGTGCTTATCCGAAAAAATATAATTGCCTATGTTGAAGGACTAGGTTTCTAGGATATGATTGTTAGGTTTAGATGATTAGAGTTTGAGAAACACATTATTCCCATACCTTACATGATCCGATTGATATGTTGGATTGATTTTATTAGTCGATTCTTTGTTTGGGTGTTGTCGACCACCATATATTTGTATGTGTGTTCACTAACATATGCGGTATATTGGTATATAAGAATGTTCCCGATCCGGATCCCACAAATGAACATGATTGGATGCCGCAAGGAAAGGGTAACGATATCTTGGGTTGACAAATGAAGAAACGGAGCTTAATTGGACTTCAATGGAGAGTTGGCATAAATGCAACGTAAGAGGTCTCCTTGCATCGCAGATGGTTTTCTTCTAGTGATTGAAGAAGCGGAGCTTAATTTGACCTCGGTTGGCATTCAAAATGCAACGTAAGAAGAAGTCTCATTTGCATCGGCAGACGGTTTTGTTCCAAGCCCTACGGCAACAACGGAAGCTTCTCAACCACCTAATGTATCTTTATGCGGGACAAGTAGTGAATGATACCATTTTCTAAAACTTTGAATAATATTGTTTTTGAAAATGGAAAATATTGTTTTGAAAATAAATTGGACTAAATTTTAAAAATCACCGGACTTCATTTTATCAAAACATAAGTCACTCAATCATTGACTTATGTCATGGATTGAGGGGGAGTGTGATTTAAAATAAAATATTTTCAAACGATATTTCTTCATAAAAGGTCCGTTTGTACAAAATATGTGGTGATCTAAAGATTTAATGTTATGTCATGGTATGATTTTTTCTTTTGAATCAAGGTCTTTCAAAATGAAATTTTTTCTGCTCTTGTTTGATTGTGAAATTGTTTTATTTTACTAAAAGATCTCTTAAAAACTATCATACCGACACTAACAATCTTTAATGGCTTAAATTGATCCTTATCTGTCATTTTTCAAAATTAAATCTCGCCACGTCTTTCCCCAAATTTTTCTAAATGATTTAAATCGGTTGGGATCACAAATCTCGATTGGTTTGAATTTTTATCGGGGAGAGTTCGTGATTTAAATCTCAAATCTGTTTAAATGGAATTGGTTTAGTCCTTTAAAGGCACTCCGCCTCCATGTGCCAAACGATTTCAAATACATAATGCACATGTTGAGGAGGAGGATTTATCCAAAACCGGATGAGTATTTAAACAAGGCCACATTTTCTCCCATATTTTCTAAACCTAATTAAATCACTTGGGATCCAAAATCTCAAAGGGTTTGATATTTTTGATCGGGGAGAATTTGTAATTTAATAATGAAATTTGATAAAGGTGATCGATTTGATGAAATTGTGCGGTGCTCTCTCATATGTGCTAAACGCTTTCGAATCTAGAAGCACATATTGAGGGGAGCATAACTATCGAGGTACAAAATCTTTTAAAGAGATTTATAAAGTACCTTGATTGAGTTTTCAAATGGTTTCTTAATGGCTTTTGTGATCGTGGATGTACTTCAAAGAACTCTTGCCTCTATGTGATAAAATGATTTTAAATATCCTCACGCATATTGAGGGAGAATTTTACCATGAAAATCAAATGGCTTTTCGTATGAAAATTGTGATCAAAGAAAATATTTCAAAGTCCTCTTGCCTCCTTGTGCTAAACAATTTCTAAATCATACGCACATGTTGAGGGGAGGTTTTCTAAATGATCAAAACTATTAAGGTACAAAATGCTTTGATCTCGTATCACAAGTACCTTGATTGGTTTTCCAAATGATTTTCAATTGGTTTCGAGAAGGAATGAACAATACCAAAAGACCGACCAAATTTACTTTATGCATGGTGTTATAAGGATGGTTAGGTTAGGTATTTGTTCCCACGATCCGCCCGAATCGGAGGGATCTACCGAGGACAATCCACTAGATAGTGTAGAGTCCTTAGGTATATTGAAAAAGGAGAAAATGAGAATATGGGAAGAGTGCGGATTGAGACAGAGCTAATCTTGGAATAAACCCAACAAGGTTCTAGTAATGAAGTCTCGGTAAGCAAAGGGTTGAAGAATGAAAAAGAATTGAATGTGAAAGGGTGAAAAGAAATAGCCCTCCAATAATTCAACCTTAGGGCGATAACCGGGTTCAATACATATGCTCTTGGTGTTTACTAAGGTAACACCGGTATTGAAGACAAGACGTCATGGACCCGGTGGACTTGCCGCACTAAACTTCCCAAGCTACTCAAGTTCCTCTTAAAGGGCTTGTTTCATTCTCACGAGGAACCGACATAACCTATCGACTTTCTCTTGAGATTGTTGATATTGAAGAAGGAGACCCTCTCCCTAGTCTCCAAGCACAGAACCAAAAGTGCACTATTGAGTCTAGAGCCAAGAGATCATCCACAATATCTCGTTAGGACACTAAATTCTTGAAGACTTGCTTTTCACACAATGTGGAAAGTAAGTATATATTAAGAGTCCCACGCATTATCCTTGTGGTATTGCGGTAACATCCGAGTGATATGTAAAAATATTCACAATGAAGATGGAAATCCTTTTAGAGCCAACATCAAACAAGCTCTTGGTGGGTGACATGTGAAATCTTGCAAAAGATCAAGCTTGTGACAACCGGATAGAAAGCGATGGGGCGATTCATTATTGAATCAACCTTGGTCCAGAATGGAATTGACGAATACTTTTGGAAAAACCGCTCGATGTGCAAACCTTCTTTTCTCTAGCACGTCGAATGTGTACTTATGTTTTCAAATTCAAAAGTATCTCGATTGAAAAATACTTTTAGAAAAACCGTTCGATGTGCGAATCTCTTCTTTTTAACTAGCACGTCGATTGTGTACTATTTTCAAATACAAAAGTGTTTTGATTGAAAATTGATCTTTCTCATAAAACCTTCGTCGTATTGCAAAACTCTTTATTCTAAGCAATACGCGATTGTTTTCAAATCAATTTTCATCAATCGGTGAATCTCAATTATTGGTTCACTCACTCCGTGTTGTCTTCTTTGAGACGTTCGGTTTGAGAACGGCTAGAACAATTGCGAAACCATGTCAAGGAGATTCTTAGGAATCCTACACGATCACAGGCGATTTTATCTTGATCAACGGGAACCGTGGGCGTGTACCTCAATTCAATGAAAGTGATCAAAGACACTTTCGTGTGTTTTATTGCTAATCGTTGTTTGCGGTACATTTGACGGTTGCGGTGATCGAATTGAGGAGTCAATCCAAAGCCGCATGCTCACGGCATCCACACTTAATTGAAGAAATCATGGCGGTGCATAATCTACATAACACGGTTCGATATTTCTATACTATGCTTCGCTTTCTGCTGCGCAAATATCATGAACCGATAAAGCTTCCGCTACTCGATGGAAAGATGTCATGATACAAAAGTGTGAGCATGTCGGTCCAAAAGTCACAACTTCACATGATGGCAACACAATAAAGGGTGATCCGATTTCTTGTGGTGATGATCTCAAAGAAAGCTCAAAGATCATCAAAGATGTGGATCGATTAAAGGCCTCCACCGAAAGTACAAATCAATGCGGACTTTGAAGATTCGCTACTAAAGCACAAAGATTGCGAAATGAAGAATTCAAGTCTACGAGCTCAAGAACGAAGTCAAAGATAGAATGCTAGGAAGCAAAATGTATTTCATGGGGTGACCTCCCTTAGGGGGAGATTGTTAGGAATTGGAAATTCCATGTTAAAGAGTCGGTCACCCCAATGATGGTCTAGCATATGTTGGCTCGTAGATTTGTCGTTGTTTACGTTATTTATCAGTTTATTAGTTAGTTATTAGTTTAGTTTAGCGTAGTGTTTCACCGTGGAGGAAGGACGGGTCTTTACCCATCGATACTTGATCCACAGCCGATAGGAGGTCGTTATGTTTGTAACTATAAATACCCTTCCATCCATGGAAGGGTGGTGCTTCAATCTAATATTCCATACTTTTGTGTAAACCTCTAGCAAGAACACCCTCTCTCTCTACTAACTCTCTAACTATGGCAAACATGTATTTTGATCATCCAAGACCACCGAATCATCAACACAATAAAAATAACGATCCTACAAGATGTGTTTAATTCCCATTCAACTTGACAAAATAAAGAAGGTATATCTTTGTGAGTTTGGGTCAAGAGCGATTATATGATTGATTTTAGGTACCCATTAGATTCGACCAATATGCTTATCATTCCTTATATTATGTAGCCACAATAGATTAACGTAGCCTTGTTTTTATCACTTATGGGATGTTATATTTGCTTCTAAAAAAACATCGTAGGTGACACAATGGTCACAACCGAACCATGAAAGCGAAAAGAAAGGCGAGACCATGGTTACCGATGGCGTGAAAAAACAAGGATCGAACAAAACAAATAACCAGGCGCCTTGGTGCTTTCTAAACCACGACAACAAACCACTTAGACCCACGATATAACCAAGCGAACCTCGAACCAACTACGTGATATCGGCGGTGAAAAGGCCACATGCAACTCCTCTTTGAACCTTGCTTTGGTCGTGAAATGGAAGAGGAGGTACTTATTCTTGCCGTCACTTTACTTAGGATGATTAGGGTTTATGGTGTTTTATTTTTGAATGACAAATGGGGATAATTAAGGAGAATAAAAATGTGATAATTAGGAGTAAATGAGGCCAAAGTTTTAGGGTGAGGCGTTGGAAAGGAGCCGAGCAAAAAGGGAGTCAAAGCAAGACCAAAATCAAATGTTTATTTACTTACTATAATTACTTGTACATGTTATTTATTTGTCTAGCAATATTGCATGTAACATTCAATGTGTTTTTTTTACCTTGTATAATATATAAGCAAGTTTTATTTCTTTCAATTTTCCATGTAATTTACTTATCATAAGTGTTTAGTGAAATTTATCGAGCATGGTTTTATTTTACGGATTTCCCAATTATAAAGCTGAGGGGCAAATTGGTCATTTAACATGTCTGAGATTTTAGGGTTTTACAACTCTTCCCCTCTAAAAGAAAATTTTCGTCCTCGAAAATTGAAGTCGCAAAGGTACACAGAGACGTACACGTTTAGGGCAGACGTAGCAATCCATAGTTTCACACAGATCTTAACGATTTCGTTTCCAAAGCGTACAAAACTTATACGTAGCAGATGTCGGTGAGAATCTTGCAAAGAGGTACAGAATTCCAAACGAACATGCGGATTGACAATAACGGATATAAGTCCTAATCCATTCACGTACCAATCCCAGGCATTTCCCAAGGCGTCGTATGATTTCAATAAGTTCAAATTATATGATCTCGGTATTATCACGTTGATCAGGCGTCATAATACTTGCATCACACAGCAAGTCTTTATTGTCATCATATTCTGCCTCAGGTCATGACAGACCACATAACCAATATCACAACTAAACAGATAACATACAGGTAGCAAGTAACATACCAAAGCAGACCAGATCCACATACATACAACATATAACACATCAAACCAACTTACCATACCACAAAAGTGAGGAGGCCACCAACTAGCTCGAAACTGTTCCTCATGACTCATTCCGACGATCCAAAATAAAGTCGAGATATCACCAAAATGCTAAATGATAAAACTTCATGATTCAAACCGAGTTCGAGCAGATCATAGAAAAGGAATACCGATCAAAATCACTTAGCAAAATATCAAACCTCTTCAACACGCGCGACAAACAAATCGGAGTAACACAAGTCGCGCCTGATCATGTGAAGTAGGTTAACCTTCTTAACCAGTTGAATCTTGTCTCCGTCTTGCGCCTTTGGTTGGTCCGTCCGGCTCCTCCAAAGACATCCCGATGTCTCCGGCGAAGATGGCGGTCGGTTCGCGGCTTCGCTCACGAACCTCTCCGAAATTATCGTGAGAAATGCGGTCGGCACCATCATCTTCGATTCCACTAGTAGTCTCCATCTAACGATCGACAAACAGATGTGCGAAGACAATCAAACAAAATCAAATGTGAGAGGAAGAAGGTCAAACCATCGAAGACAAAAGAATATCAAAGTCAAATCTGAACGACAATCAAAAGGATTCGAAAGGGCTCAGAACAGACGGAAGCCTAATGTCTACCCAGTCCTCACAGGTCAATCCTAAGGACAACAAGAAGAAACCTTTGCTCTGATACCATAATTGTAACACCCCAACCCGACAAGGGTAGAAGTGTCACATTCTGGTGTCATACCGAACATACAAATAAAATCTTTACAACCTAAACCTTAAAAATGAGGTATCAAAACATATAGAAATTGATCGACAAGGAAAATACAATATCCAAAATGAAATAAAATCCCAATACAAAAGTTATTCAAAATAAGTCCCAAAGTAATAAGGTACTAGGGTTGGTCTACTCGGATACTCTAACTCTCACCCATCAAAGCCCATCTTCAACCTAAAACTGCTTGCAGGGAAAAGAAATGCTACTGAGCTTAAAAAGCCCGGTGAGCGGATATAACAAAGCGAAGCTAAATAAAATCGAAATGCGAATTGAAATAAGGAAACTGATAACAAGGTCGCAACGAAGGGAACCAATGAGTCAAGGAGGATCCTGCAGAACACAGTTATACATGTATCCAAAAGAGCAGATAACAAGGAGAACAGAGCACAACAAAGCATCGATGACATATATACAAGCACATACAAACCATGCATACAAGTACTGAAACATAAGCAAATATAACAGACGTCGTATCCACACAACATATATATGGCATACAATCATTTCAGGAAATCAGAAGACATACAAGACAAATGAAAATCTAAAGGCAAGCGGAAGCAATTAATTAATAAGTGAGCACGGCAATCACATGGTCAAAAACCTTTAGTTGAAAACATAACCAGATATATAACAATGAAGTACTAACAAGAGTCAAAACATGGCGATCTACGCGTAACAAGTAGGAATACAATATGAACATTATGATTGAATGGATTACGGACATAGCGGGGCAATTAAACAAGTTAACAAGCGGGCGTCATAAGTTGAACCATTTACCCAATCAACCCGTAGCATAGGCGAAATGTAAACATGGCGGTCAACAACAAGCGAGATAAGGATACAACGGATAGTCATAGTCCACGAGATTAAGCGAACGGTACACATGATAAGCGGACAAAACTATCAATTACACACTAGCATGGTCAATGACACATCGAGGGTCACATATCAGTGAGATCACATTTCATCAGATGACGACAGGTAAATCAGACAACCGTATAACAATCATATCATAGCAGGGTAATCAGAAATCACATAGAACATAAATAGCATAATCAAATTCCATAAACATATAATAACCCGGTATGTGAATGGAACGATAGTCTGAAGTAACGGAATGAGAGTGTGACAGATCAAAGCAATGGAATATATATATCTTGGTGGTAGAGTGAGTCATATAAGGGTACTGAGTAATGAACAATTCATACAGAATATGGTGCGTTGGGGAATACAGAAAGTACAGTATAGGTATATCAAAAGTGTAAGGGTTGTCGAAATCTACCACGAGCCCTGAACATATCATATCATATCATATCATATCATATCATAAGTAACCATTGTATTCGGAGGGTGACCTCGGAATACCATACATAATAAGAGGAGACCTCAAGTAACCAATGGAGTAGCTAGCTCTCGGAATGTGAAGACAGCGTATTGCACACGACATCATTCACCATATTAATCATATCATATCATATCATATCTAGGATGCATCCATCGCCCAGGAAACATAGTGGCCAAATCATATACATATAGTGAGCTCATAATCATATAACATAATGGGGACGATTGTGCAACATCACTCATCACCTGGAGTCATGCCATTGGTGCATCAATGACACGGTCATGTTACCTTCATGACTCGGAACACATATTTGGCTCGGGTATCAAGCGAAGGGTCAAAGCATAATCATATCATAAGTGTTCATATCAAAGATTCACCGATCAAAGGTTCATATCGAGTTCCATAACATAGATTCATAATCGAGGTTCATAATCAAAGGTTCATAATCATAAGGTTCATAATCGAGGGTCATAATCATAGGGTTCATAATCGAAGTTCATAATCATAACAAAGCGAATATCATAGCGAACATAATCATATCAAAGGATCATAGCATAAGGAAATCATAGCAAAGGAATATCATAAGTGAAGTAAAGTCAAGGATCGAAAAGTCATGAGAAATCCCAACTGAAAAGGGATAGAATATCTGTACCTTAACGCCAATGAAAGGAAAGCAAACGAATGAACGAATACGAATGCACAACGTCACATCTTCTTCAATGAATCTACATGGATTACGGTTCGTATAATACTTATTAGTTCATTTGAATCATAACAGATTTATTGCTTATATAAATCGTATTAATATTCTTTTTTATAGTTATTAAGTGTATTTTCATTTTTAGTAATGGACCGAAATAAATACTTTAAGGTAATAATTATTAATTAGCAAAACATAGGGGTTATAAATGATAAATGGTAAAATTTAAAGGTTTAATATGACAATATAGCAAATTTAGAGGTCAAAATGACAACTTGCCAAAGTTTAGGGTTTGCATGCGCCCCTGACCAAAGTCTAAGGTTTAAAATGTAAAATAAATTTACTATTTATTATATTTCAATGTTTTTGTTTAGAATTCCCAATTTAAATGTTAACATGCTCGATAAATATTCAAGCCCGCTCGCGGTTCAAACAATCAACATTCACGACCTAGTAAAAATATAATATGATTAACCCCCGACTTGACTTCCCCGATACCTTTCAAACATACAAAACGGTTTACTCATTTGCCCCGCGATCACCCCTAAACAAGACCCCGACAAGACCAATAAAAATTCATTTGTCTTTCCATACACCATTGACCAAAATTATTTCGACACAAATTTATTCATGCTTATATGTATGTGTTTAATTCCCATTCAACTTGACAAAATAAAAGAAGGTATATGCTGTGAGTTTGCAGGTCAAGAGCATATTATATGACGGATTTTAGGTACCCATTATATTTGACCAATATGCTTATCATTCCATAATTTATGTAGCCACAACAATAGATTAACGTAGCCTTGTTTTTATCACTTATGGGATGTTATATTTGCTTCTAAAAAAAACATGCGTAAGGTGACACAATGGTCACGACCAGAACCATGAAAACGAAAAGAAAGGGCGAGACCATGGTTACCTGATGGCGTGAAAGAAACAAGGATCGAACAAAACAAATAACCAGGCGCCCCTTGGTGCTTTCTAAACCCACGACAACAGCACCACTTAGACCCACGATATAACCAAGCGAACCTCGAACCAACTATGTGATATCGACGTTGAAAAGGCCTGTGCAACT
>CM040242.1:240166697-240193162 GCA_022545495.1 Chrysanthemum lavandulifolium
TATCATAATGTTGTTTAGGGTTCGTTTAGGCTCATGAGCCCAAACGAGCTTTAATGTAAGCTTCGGACTCGAGCTCGATTAATAAGCAGTGCAACTTGGGCTCGAGCTCGGGCTCAAGCTCGTTTAAACGACTCATTTGATCTTTTCTACGTCGATCCCGAAACTTTTCACGAGAAGCTCGGCTCATTCATCCCTAGTTCAATTCTTCTTACTAGCAAAGAAAATAGATGTAAAGAACTTTATTTGGTTAAACAACTATATCAAAATAGTGAAAAAACACGAAAATTAAAGAGCAATCGAATGCAAAGTCGTTAAAGACTTTTCACTATTTAAATAAGTCATTCGAATGACTTGACTAATTGTGGCAAAATCTTTACAAATGACTTTTAGAATAATAGCTTGCAAAGACCAAGCTTTTGATAACTATATGACATAAGTCATTCTCATTAAATGAAGACTTGTTGAGGAGGTTTGAAAAGCTTTTATGCGTTGGAGAATGTTTGTAAGAGAAATACTAAAACCATAAAAGTTTTACAAAAATGTCTACAAAATGACATGACATGTAATAGTGGCCTACTGTATCTTTCTTTTAAATTATATCTTTAAAATACATCCACAAATAAACATATTATCGTATTTTGTGGACATCTTTTTGTAAAACTTTTATGGTTTTAGCATTTACCTGTTTGTAAAGATGACTTGATAAGAGATAACATTTATTAAAAATTAATCGTCTTAAATGCATCAAATTGTTAAAGATTTAATAAACTGTTGATGCTCTGATCCCATACTAATACATGCAAATCATCTTAATAGCATCTTTCATGAATCCAAAATAGTGGTAGGAAATAAGTTGTTTATAGCTCTTAGAGCATAGGGTGTCATCACTCGGAGTTAAACCTTAACTCAGTGTCACGTCAGCGCTACATCAGCTTTAATCTTTTCACTTTAACTAAAAAAAAAACACCCCTTATCATAACTCAACCTTAACTCACTTTAACTCAAATATTTTTAAATTCAAGCCCTAAACTAAAACTAATACTTCTTTTATTAAAAAACATAACATTTAAAACACGAATTACATTAAACATTAAAGTAAAACACGAATTACATTAAACGTTAAAGCTAAAACACGAAATACATAGTACGATTAATACAAACTGCCACGAAAGTGGTGGGAAAATGGTTTGAGTAGTGAAAGTGTGAAAAAAAATTGTGTGTTTATTGAGTATTTATAGTGGTGGGAAAATGGTTTTGATTTTTTTTTATAGGCAAACTAGCCGTTTGTTAACATTGAGGGGTGTAAGTGTAAGTGATATTTTTTTTTAAACATAACGGTAATATAAACGTTGATGGGGTTGAGATGATTTTTTAATTGGTTTTGCAGCTTCACGATGCGTTAAGTGGGTAACGCACCACTTTAACACACCCTTAACTCAGGGCGACGGTGTGGTTAATGCACCCTTAACGCGAGAGAGTTAAGCTTTAACTCGGGTGCAAAGTTACCACACCGAGTGCTCTTATAGGTAAATAGCATGTGAGAAGAATATTTTGGTACGTTGGATGATGTACGGTTTCTATGGTTCATAATACGGGTGTTCAGTGTTTGGTTTGACATCGAATAAATTGAATAATAAATTAGACTGAAACCAAATAAAACTGAACCGAATTTTTAAATTGGCGTATGGTTTGGTTTGAATATTTAATCAGTATTTGGTTTGGTATATGATTTGACAAAATATAACCAAACTAAATCAAAACACCGAATATCTATATATACACAAAATGTTATATTATATATAGTTTCTATCATATTATTCTAACTAGCAATCCTAAAGTCTTGAAATATATTAAAAACAACAAAATATTCCTAAAATCAAAATGCATGTGTTGGTGAGTGAATTAATATTAACGTACTTGATCTTTAACAATTTCTTATGTTGTATCATGTACTCCTATAATTAATTTGTTTATGTTAAGCTGTGAAACATTTTGATTTCATTTTGTTGATTTACTTGAGCATTTTATGAAAACTTTTGATTTGTTAATGTTTTTTGAACTTTTATTTTTTTATGAGTTCTAGATTATATTGTCAAGTTTATTTAAATTTGCTTTTCTTCGTTTTAACCGAAACCAAATCGAGTTCTACTTTGATGTATGGTTTGGTTTTATCTGTTCTATAATTGGTTTGGTTTGGCTTTGGTTTTAAAAACTTTCAAACCGATGAACCTGAACCATATAACCACAAATCCGAAAACCGAACCGATGAACACTCCAAGAAAAAAAAAATTGAAAAAACACTTGATATGAATAATGCGTTCCGGACTTTCTTAATTAAAATGGGTAAGCATGGATGGATCTTTGTTCATGCTACTGGGGGGAAAGTCAAGCTTATGCTCTACCGCACACGACGTTCTAACCGTTATTTCCGTGGCCGGTTTCGGACTTCTTAAATTCTTCAGGATGCCTTATCACTATACGCCACCTTAACGATGGTTCAAGACTTTCTGAATTGTTTTTGATATTCTCGAAAAAAATAAATAAATAAATAAAATACTTTTTTTATATGCCCTGGCTTAACATAGACTATCTAGTAACTTGAACCAAGCCACAACTATGGGATAGTTTCTAAAACTTGAACATGTGCCTCAGTAAACGCCAACTATCTTGTAACTTGAACCGGACCACAGCTATTGGCCGATTTCAAAAACATGGACCCGTGCCTCGGGTAAACTTCAACTATTTGTCGATTTCCAGAACATGGAAATCATGGACCCATGCCCTGGGCAACCTTCAGCTATCTCGTAACTTGAACGCTTTGCGTTTGTGAAGTTCGCATATGTGATCAAAAGGATAAGGGCGCAAACAAGTAAACATTTAGAGATCACTTGAGCTCAAATTTGACTCGAGTACAGAAAAAAGCTCAAAATATCTGAAGAGTAGCGGTCAAGCTTTTATGAGCGTAACTCAAAATTATTATAAAAAAAATTAAGCTCTATATACCGTTTATGTGCTAATACATGTGTTGAGATCTGATACGGATCATTCCAAGTCTGCAAAATGAAAAATAGACATTCTACATGAAGATTACGTAATGCAAGGATCTGATGATGGGAAGAAATTTAATCACTGGAACTTCATAAAAAAAAAACTTCCTTAAAACACCTAAACATTATAACTTCATAAAAAACATTATTAAATCAGCACACGTCAAGAAGCATCTCTTCGAATGTGTTGGGCTAAACAGAACAAAAACGATACTCACAAAACTAGAAAGACAGAACAAGAAAAGTGCAAAAACTGAAGCAAGGAATGATAGCAGATCGCTCGACAAGATGTCATGCAGTAAGATAGCTCTATAATCCAGTCAGGTTCACACTTCATTTAGCTGCACGTGCACCTGTAGTAGACAAAACCAATACACAATCAGTGTGGCAATCAATGGGTCTTAAAAATCAAGTTGGTCTATCGAGAAACATCAAATTTCCAATATTTCATAGAATATATTTAAATTATATAACAATCGGTTAAAACAAAGGTTATAAAACAACAATGCAAGTATTTATGGACTAAAGAGTTTTTAGGAACTAAAGAAAAAATCTACACTGCTAATTATAATATGTCCGTTTATCACTAATATCAAAGACATTTGTCTAATTTTCATCATATATCAAGCAACATATAATTTACGTACAATAACTGAACAGGATCAGTATTTGTAACCCGATAAAAACAGATATATCCATATACACATTCAAGACATGCAGATATAAATGTACATAGGATCCTATAGAATATACAAATCATCATGCAGTTAAAAGGATTGACAATAATCATGCAATGTTTAGAGAAATGATAACAAACCATAAAGATAAGAAAATTGTTGTATATTGATCATGCAATGCAAGTTGCAAAACCCCCCTGATCATATGAAAAAGTCATTCTATATTCATTCTATACGAAGCATTTAAGCTACAGACAGGTACTTTTTCATTCAATTTTATCAATCACATAATTCACAACACAGATTCATGTGCTTCTCAGAGGTTGTTTGGGATTACTTCAATATTTTCTGTTTATTTATAAGCAGTTCAAAGTATTTGTATCATCCAAACTAATTCTACTTATCTGCTTATGTTGGAAACTAAGTGGTTTCCAGTAAGCTATTTTAAAGTGCTTATTTGACATGAAACTAACAAAATATTTTACCATCATATCCAACCTAAAACCCATTATAAGTGGATTAGATTGAAATTTTCTAAAGTGAAGTATCCCAAACAGGCAAACACCCTCTTAAATTGTTCTTTCTAGTTACTCCACAGTAATGTATATAACTGCCGCAAGGAAATCAAGTTGACGCCAGTATCCCTTGGTCTCAGCTTAATAAACACACAGATCTCCAAACGTAATTCTCATTCAAGCATTCACCTACAGGCATGTCCTAATGCAACATCGGCGTATGCTACCAGCAAAATTGCGCAATTTTGTTTATGTTTAACTGAAATCTTATTGAACAGACATCAAAGCAAATGATAATACGTAACTTCAGGTACAAAAAACTACAGAGTAATGCTAGATGCAATGAAAAGCAAATAATTTCTTTCTACTGCCCATTGTGTCTTGATTTCATAATGGGTTCCCGTCCTAACCAAATCAATGAACAGAGCCCTCTAACCAGTTTGTCTTGTGTCTAGTGCTAGTCAGACTCATTGTACTAGTCTAGTGGACTTACAAAGCTTAACAGACTAATATCTTGACGGGTATAAAATTTCTAACTGAACAGATATACCATGTATAGTTGTATACTGGGTAATCCATATTTGACTGCAATCCTTTGAGCTTCTACTTCAATAACACTTATAAGAATGGCAAATAAAGTTTTGCGCACTAAACATTGTCAACACTAATATTTGATATATACAAAGTAACTAAAGAGACTACCATTTCAATGTTAAACCGTATAACTGATGTAAAAGGACAATTAGTCATTATTATTTACCTTTTCTTTTAGCTCGCCCGCCGGAAGGATTGGCTGCAAGGGAACCACCCTCAGTTGCACAAGCTGAAAAGTCATTGAGCATAAAGTTCTGGTTCCCCAAGCATTGCAGATTCTCGAACTCACAGCCATTAAGAACTGGATCATGTATCGATGCATCTTCGCCTGCTTTTCCATCTACTTCAGGATGAAGGCAATACACTTGATCGCCACACTGCATGTTACAAGGATTCATCACGTACCCACCAGTCATGTTAGGGTTAACTATGTTATGATTAGCTGGCATCTGCTTCTGATAAGGAAAAGATCCAATTTCGCCTTCAATTCTCCCTCTAATATCCACAAGCAAGCACTTCAGTCTTGCCACCTCAGCCTCTAATCCAGCTTGACTCTGAATTCTTTTCATTAATTGTTGATTCAAAGATCTCAATCTAACAACTTCATCTTCTAAAGGCAGCTCGTGCCTTCTTTTCTCACGGTACTTCCTTACAGCTTCACGATTCCCCAGCGGGCGTTTCTTCGTTTCTTGTCTGAAGACTCAGCAGTGTCCTCGGAAGGGTCTTATCATCATCACCGCTCATGGCAGGTACAATTTTGGTGTGCACATGGTAACATGTGTGAGTATGAGACGAATCAGGGCCTGGTGGGTTACAAGTATGGGTATGGGTACAGCGTGTGTATCCTTGAAAATATCATCGAAGAAGCTATCCATCGAATCATTGCTAGGAGACTAGTCATATTTGCATCAGTAAACATCTCGTGATTTGAAAAATCAAGTTCTCCGTCCTCCATTACCACCTGGACTTGAAGAACTACACAAAAACTGTGCTAACACTGAATTCAAACAATACGGTTATCAATTTGATACAACTTTTAAGCCCATTCTTACAACCAACTTCACTTCTTCCTGGGTCAGAAACAACACTCCATAAGTTCAACAAAATACATCAAAAGATCAAAACTTGAAATATTATATCATGTAAACCTTAAATACGGAGTAACTGTCAAGCGTTAAACATGTAGCATATCATCAAGAAATTATCATAAAAAATATTAGCCAACTAAGCGTCTTAAAACCCTATATACTAGATATATCATACATGATAAACAAGTTGTAAATCCTAAAATTTTGCAAAAATAGAAAATTAAATAAATATAAATATTCTAAGATAATCTAAACTAAATAGTACATATCCTGTAAAGATATTAGTCAATCAAAAGTCAAAATATATCTTTTGAAAACCCTTTATTCTGGATAATTGATTAACAGAACAGCAAATTCTAAAAACTAGCAAGAAAATACTCCTAATAAATTAAAGAGTGTTTTCCACAAAAATCACCTGAAACAAACCCTAAAATCTTAATAATTGCTCTGACTGAACAGTATAACCTAGAATCAAATACAAGAACTTTGAATGAAACCTAAAACTGATCGAGAACTATAAAAGACACGAACTTTATGCAATTTTCCACCAATTAAAGAGCGTTAACCCAAATTAAACTCTAAAACTGATCAAAAACATAAAAAGACACATACTTTATACAATATTTAACCAATTAAACTGCAATTAATCAAGGTTATACCCTAAAATTGATCAAGAGATATTTAAAGATACAAACTTTATGCAATTTTCCACCAATTGAAGTGCAATTAGTTATAAAAAAAAAGGGTGGCACAGAAAGGTTCTAAACTTTAGGCCAATTTAATTTTGAGGTATTCAACTTCTTTTTTTCTTTCTGAAAGAGGTTACCAGTCAGAATCTTAGCTGAAATTTCTTTGAAATGCCTAATTGAATATTATGCATCACATCAACTAACCATTTCACTGTAACTTCTTTGGAAAAGTCAAAAAACTTTGCATTGAATAAAACTTTAACTTCATAATAAAAAAATACTAAGTTGAATACCTTAAATTAAGCTGGCCTAAAGTATAGAGCCTTTTTGTGCCATTTACCCTTAAAAAAACCCTATAATTATTCAAAAACGTAAAAAGACACAAACCTTATACAATTTGACACCAACCAAACTGCAATCAATCAAAAAGACACAATCTTTATGCAAAATTTTACCAATTAAGATGCAAATAATCAAAATTCAACCCTATAATTGACTAAAAACTTTAAAAAAAAACACAAAGTTTATTCAAATCTTAGCCCTAAAACTGATCAAGAACTTTAAAAAAAATTATACATTTATTAACCAATTAAACTGCATTTGATCATAAGAACAAATAAAGACACTAAATTTATACAATTTTTAACCAACTAAACTTCATTTATCCAAATTTAATCCATTAAATTAATCAAGACATAAAAAGATATAAACTTTATGCAAATTAAACTTAAAACAAATAAAAATATTCAAATTTCCACCAATTGGACTACCCTAAAATTGATTAATAAATTAAAAAGATATAATCGATCAATTGAACTGCAATTAATCAAAATTAACGAAATTAAAAGAAGGGGTTTACCTTTAATTAAGCCTTGAATTGATATAATCGATCAATTTGATGTGTAGAAAGGGAAATCAGTGATTGGAAAATTGGGGAAAATAGAAGCCCTAATATTTTTCAATTCAAATGATTGAAGGAAGAAGGACCATTCATTCATTCGATTTACAGTATTATTAAGGAATCTATGTCGAGAAGTACAGTAAAAAGAGGACACCTACTTTTTCATTGGTTTTATACTGTACTTGTTTTTCCAAGGGTTCCTTTTGTAAATTTAGCAAAGCAAGAGGTCTTGGGGTGCACTGTCTTAAGTCAAACTATGTAGAGTGTCGATTCAGGTTTTTCTTTTCACTTGAGCGAGAAGGAAGTGGTCCTGACCCAAGTCCCGTGACAAGTAAAGTCACGCGCCACAACCAAAACGCAAGCCTTCAAGTATTTGCTTTTATGGTCATAGTGAGAGTTACAAAAATATGAGGCCTAATTCCAAAACTAATTGTTTTTTATTTGTTTTGTGAGTTTGTTCGGGGTACTTTAAAATGAAATTAGTGTGCGGAAGTGAGTGTGTGGCCCAATTCTGAATTTTTAGAAGTGAGAGGAAGAGAAAGTTGGGGTGACGTTGATGTGGTGGTGACCCGGTCACCACCACTCATCTTAGCCTTACCTTTCACTCGCACAAGAAAAACAACATTCACAGTAACTCAAGCCAAAATTCTATTTTTTGAGATCCACCATATTTAATTAAAATACAAACTTAACACAAAAATCAATTTAAAACAAAACACAAAACTCTACTTAGCGTGCTAGTTTTTCACATGCACTTTGGTAGGGAGGGGTGGTTAAATAACATGCATTTTGGCTTAAGTCAAAAGAGGTGCCATGTAGATTTGACGAGGGTGGCTCGTGATTGCGCTTTATGCTTTTAGATCACTAGGTGCGGTGCAAATTATAGTGTTGCACATCCCGTTAAATCATTTCATACCCTATGATATTTGTATAACATAAAGCCAGAAAACCACATTCTTCAATGACATTTTTGTAACACACGACCAAAAAATCACACTAATTTCATTTTTACAACAAAGAAACACACACAATCACTCGTTATGCTACTGGCCATGGACCTATAACGATATAGGCTAGTGCAACAATGGCGCCGCCATATGGCCATTTTGGCTATAACAGGTAGGGATGGCAAAAAAAACTGAACCCGACGGGAAAACCCGAAACCCGAAGTTATTGGGGTGGGCGGGGCATGCTTTCGGGTTTGGGCGGGTTTGAGGCCTTGAGGGATTCTTATCGGGTTTGGGGGACGGGCAGGCCATCCCCGCCTCGCCCGCCTCGCCACACATATATATATATATATATATATATATATATATATATATATATATATATATATATATATATATATATACATATAAATATATCTATATACATAAAATATTGTGTTATTATTTACGTACTAAATATAATTATCTAATTTTTGTTAGTTTTTATATTTGTAATATTTCAAACTCTGATCATAAAAGTTTGTTTTGTGTCAAAATATTCTATAAAAGTTTTGATATATTTCAATGCTTAATATATTATTAATTGGTTCTCAATTCTTCAAGTTATTTCATAAAATCATATTGTTAATAGTGTAAAAATAAGAAGAAATGGAGAATGACACGAGTATGATAGAGCATCGCGTTCAAAAAAACAACCCGATAAGACTTCAATAGAATGTGGCGGGTTTGGGGAGTATCTCGCCCAGCGAGATTAGGGATTAGGCGGGTTTGGGGATGATTTTATGTCGGGTTTGGGGATAGGATGACCGCCCGCCCCCCAAACCCGCCCATTCTCATTCTAATAATAGGGACTACAACAATTTGCATCATCATATTATTTTTTTGTTGTAGATGCAGTTTGAATTGTGATCGGAAGTGTAATGTATGTATTTCAAAATTAAAATTTTAATATTCATTCGGATGTTTGGCAAATTTGAGCTTGATATAATTCCAACTTTTTTGAGTTTATTTATAATTTTTTGGAGGTTATTTAACTAATTTGCCTAGTTACAAGTTATACTCATTTTAAATCCTTTATGTTTATTAGCTTTGAGCTTATGGAAGCAAAAACTTGCATAAACTTTCATAAATTTATATCGGATGAAGATCCTCTCATGTTCATGTGAGCATGATAGGTAATGTCGTGCTTTTGTAATTATACATTTGAATTAAAATAATGTTGTGCTTGTTTTGCAATAATGATAATGTACAATCACAAAAACACAACAATACTTCTCATGTTCAAATGAACATGAGAGGATCCTTATCCATTTATATCACAAGCATAGATTATTTTAAGAGTTACCAATAAGTTAAACTCTTATAAACTCATATGAACATGCATTCATACACACCTTTAACATCAACACATACTCGAGTACAAGATCTATTAAAAAGTGTATTAATTTGCAAAGTTAAAAAGTGATCTCCATGGTTGGATGACATCTAGTCAACTCCTTATTTTTTTAATTATTTTTATCAAAGGGATATTATAGTCATTTGACTCATTTTTCTTTACACCTCAAACTTCAAATGTACATAACTCACAAATGATAAACCTTTAGAAAAATCGATTTCACCATATTTTATAAAATTTAATCCTCTTTAATTTGGTATAATTTTGTTAGAAATTTGAAACATTTTTTACATATCAAATGGGTGTTTATTTTCTTTATTTTTTGAGCATTTTCGCCCTATTTGTTACTCTAAAAAATGTCGAATCGTGAAAAACGTAAAACGTGAAAGTTATAGATTTTCGTTCACTCTTTACATAGGTTTTTGAATCACTCAAATCCGATATGAAATGAGTGAGATATCGTACGTTAAAGATGACGTTTTAGTCATATTTGTTGCACACAAGGTGTTTGATGAAATGTCTAGCTTGGATTTTTTTTTTAAAATTGCATTAAATGCTCTAATTTTTGTGCCACAACGCATCATTAATTATTTTATTAATGTAAGATTCAAAAGTGATGTTTTTAAACATTGTACATTTTGTTCATCAGTTACTATTGTTAATCATTTAGTGTTGTTCATCAGTTTGTCACCGATGAACAACACTAACTGATGAACAATAATAACTGATGAACAGTATTGTTCATCAGTTAATTTTGTTCATCGAAATGTTCATCAGTTATGGTCACATTATTCACTAGTTTTATCACTGATGGACAATACAAACTGATGAACAATACAAGTTGATGTACAATATTGTTCATCGGTTAGTGTTGTTCATCAGTTAATCTTGTTTATCAAAATGTTCATCAGTTATGGTCACATTGTTCATCAATTGGTTTGTAGGAATTACTGTATGTTTGGCTGCAAGGATTGTAGGAGATTATGGGAGCTAAAAATTATTTTTTCAAAAAATAAGTTCTCATTCAAAAAGTAGCCTCGTTTGGTGAAACAAGATTATCTGAAATTTTGAAAAATAATCTTCTAATTTTGAACGCTCCTCAAACCAACGTTTCAGAAAATTATGGAGATTATAATTTGCAAATTTACTAAGATACCCTTCCTTAAACCCACGTTCTATTATAAATCCATGGTAACCCTAGCAGTCTTCAATCTTTCACAGCCTCATACATAGCACTGAATCACTCAATATCTTGGTGGATCAATCGTCTGCACTTGTTGTTGAGCTCGAAAACTTGGCTCGTAATCCCATCTCTCTTTTTCGTCTCCCACTTGTGGCAAGTACGTACCATGTTTACATTACCAGCATTGTGTTCTTCAGTTAATTGCATGATCTTTTCTTTTTCTTCCGTTGGTAATTTCTGATGTTCTATGGTTTAAGTTATATTGTTGATTAAGCAAACAACAATGTAGCAAACCGATCAAACAAACAATCAAATAAAAAGACTCAACTGATGTTGTCAATGTAGCAAACCCATTTGGTGTAGAACACTGGTAATGAAATTATATAAGCATGAATCATAAATATTTAATATTAATATATTGTTGATGCAATATAGCACAATATAATTAATCACACTAAAATACAACATATTGCCATTGATGTAAGGCCAGTACATACAATTCTTAATAGTTAAGTATGCTGTATACGTTAACAAAAGGTGAAAATTATTTGTTGCATTTTTAGGTAGGGTAGCTTGGCTACAATATCAACAAAAATTAGGAAAATAAAGTTTAATGAAGCGATAGGATGACATTGTCTTTCCTTTATTTCATTTTCTCATTTGTTATTTGGATATTTATTGCATTTTAGGTTTCACATTTTTATAATTTGAATAATTCTATGTTAGTTGATGTTTTTCTATTATATTGTTTTCTTAGAATCTCTTCAACGCATTCATATGTTACATATATATTTATGCTTTTAATATTGGATAGGTTTACTATGGATATTCAAAGAAGAAAGAGGAGAAAGAAAATACATCTTGTCAGATTGCTATTTGCTTCAGATTCTACAAGTTCTCTAGTCGCCGCGTACTATTATAAATATATGTACAAGCAACCGTGTATGACATCGCCTCAAACAGTGAAGTTTGGATGAATGAAGTTTTGAATGGTAATCCTATTCGATGTGTTAATGCATTTAGAATGCATCCAACCGTATTCATTAATCTATGTGGAGGCGGAGTCAAAATATGGATCAAGTCGAGTGATAAAATGTCAGTTGTTGAAAAAGTGGGGGTATTTATCTATATCCTTGCAGTAGGTGTTTTGAATAGGGATGTTGCGGAGCGCTTTCAACGTTCAGGGGAGACAATTAGTAGAGCATTTCATGAAGTTCTAGAGGCAATAACCGGTAGAGCCAATGGTTTCCAAGGGCTAGCACATGACATAATAAGGCCTAAAGATCCATCATTTCAGTTCATACCATCTCAAATTATGGATGATCAAAGATACATGCCATATTTTAAGGTACAAAATTGTATGTTTTTTCAATATAATTTTAACGTATCACACCTTTATTAAGACTTAAACTATTTTATTTGTATTTAGGATTGCGTTGGATGTATAGATGGTACACACATAGGAGCATGTATCCCAGAGAATCAACAAGTACCTTATATAGGTAGAAAAGGGGTACCTACTTTCAATGTAATGGCAACCTGCGATTTTAATTTGTGTTTTACTTTTATATCGGTGGGATGGGAAGGATCAGCACATGATACAAGGGTTTTTCTTCACGCTCTCAACACACCATCAATGAACTTTCCCAAGCCACCTAGAGGTACTTATATATATGTATGTAATTATTTCTATGTTACTTGTAGAAACAATTCACTTATTTGTTTCTTATCCATTTTACCAGGTAAATACTATTGGGTAGATAAAGGATATCCTGATAGAAACGAATATCTAGTTCCATATTCCAAGACAAGATACCATCAATCTCAGTTTGAATATGAGCCACCAAACAACAAGCAAGAAGCTTTCAACCGCAAGCATTCATCTTTACGGAGTTACATTGAAAGATCATTCAAAGTCTTAAAGAAACGATGGAAAATACTTGGTAGAATGCCTAAATATAGCGTGCAAACTCAGATTGATGTTATTATCGCTGCATTTGCTTTACATAACTACATCCGTAACAGTTCACAAGAAGACTTGATGTTTACGGTGATGGAGGAACATCCAGATTATATACCACGAGATTTAACTTCATGATGTTCATAATCATAACACGAACAATGAAGACAATTCGAAGGAGCATCTAATGAGATGAAGCATATACGTAACGGTATTGCTACTTTAATATGGAATGCACATCATTGATGATAATTTAACATCATTTTTTAATGTTGTTCGTAATTTTTACATGAATCTTAGCTTTTCATGCAATGCTACATATTTATGATTTATATCAATAATTGTATTTATTATTTCTATTCATATTGGCTTATATATTTATATGTCTAGTTATGTCATTTTACACTTTTAATCTACAATTACAGCTAGTTTGCCAAACATCGCTACAAAAAAAAAAGCTACAATTTTAATCTTTTTCAAAGAATAACACCAATCGACCAACAAGACAACATCGACCAGACACCGAGACCAAAGAATATGGTTTCCAAACATACCCCTAAACTATATTTCAAGTGTTTGTAATTAATATGTAATAGGTTGCTTAATTAGGCTTTTATGTTAGTACTTAAGGCAAGACTTATGTAGAAAACCCATAAGCCTTGGCCCAAGCCCAATAATTAGTGGAAAAGACTAGATGTGTTGCCCTAGTCATCTTCCCTATAAATAGTCTTGTACACCTTCATTTGAAGGTTGGTTGTTCACATAATACATTTCCCTACGCCTAAACCTTTCTCTCATACGTGTGTGTGTATTGTGTGTTCATCCACTCTATCTCTTCTATATTCTTACATATTGATGCTTGTGTTCTATTATGGTGACCTAACAGTGGTATCATTCGCCATCTAGTTGGGTGAAACGTTTTGTTTGAAGTTTTGTAGTGATATGCGTAAGTTTACTCTCGTTCTAAACCTTTCTCACGCATAAAACTTTGATTTTTACACTTGTAAATTCAAGATTCTTATGGGTTAAGGTTTATATAGTGTTAAGGTTTCTAGTTTTTGCAAAAAGTCTCAAACTTTACGTGTTTTACATTGGTTTTGAACTCGTTTTTATCTTGTGTACTCATCTTACGCATAAGCTAAAATTTAATCTTGGTTCACCAAGTTTAATACTTTCTTGTTATTTTGGTGATTTTGAAGCTGTTTCTTCATTGAAAACGAGTTTACAAAACGTTTTGTGCATAAAAATTCGTTTTGGTGTATTCTGTTGAGTTTACGCATAAGAAAACCCCTTTTACGCGTAAGGAAACCCTATTCTTACGCCTAAGGAAACCCTTTTCTTACGCATAAGGAAACCCTAATCTTACGCTTAAGCTTCTACGCATAAGTCAGCAGTTACGCCTAAGATTCTATGCGTAAGGAATTTTCTTCAACGATCTTCAAAGCTTGTGGTAACTCAGTGTTTTTCTTGCTTGGATAAGCCTGAAAACACTTCGACTTTGGATATCTTTTACACTGGTATAAGTGTAAAGGATTTTTGAGTAAAACCCTAGTTTTATGCCTAAGCATAAAAGCTTCGAGTAAACACTTTACCCTAAGCATTTTCACGCATAAGCTTGTCTTCCACCTAAGGAAATCTTACGCATAAGAGCATAAGGTGTGGTGGCATTTTGCCTTCGCCGTTTCTTACGTGGATACTAGTTGGCGCCACGAAATGGTGTCACCACACCACAAATCCTCGCCACTTTGGTTTTAGTCGTTTCTCCAACACACAAACGACAAAAAGGAAAAGGTGATCGATTATTTATTTTTGTTCTTTTAATTGTGCGATAGTATGTTTTGTTTATATGTTGATTGTTGATATGGAGGGATGAGTATTAGTTTGGCTGCTGCGTTTTTTGTTGATATGGATTATGGAGGGATGATTGGATGAGTACTGTATGCGTTTTTGTGAAGATGATGATTGGATGAGTACTGGCTGCTGCGTTGATGATGTGTTTTCTTAACCTAGGGAAGTAGTAAATGGGCTGGGATTCTTTTGTTTAAACTTTGCTAGTAACTTGTGGGCATCTAGGATCTACCTGTATAGGTTTATATATTTATTTTATGCATCATAAACCATGCGATTCTAGCTAGTATAAGTTGTGCAATTAATGTCTCATACAATAATATTGGGTAAACAAAAAAAAACATATGGTAGTTATAAAATTGAAGGTGAGTGGGGCCCATATAGTTGTGTTGAAATTAGTTATGAAGAAGGGATATTTTGAGATGAGAGTGTTGAAATGAGGTGGCATGCGGTGGGACCCAAATGGCTAAAAATTGGAAGTCACCACACCTTATGCTCTAAGGTTCTTACTATTAAGCCTTTGGTTTAGCTAAGTTTATCTCAAGCCTACACGTAAGCTATTCCTACGCATAAGCTTCCGCTCACGCGTAAGGTTCATTCTACGCCTAAGTCGGTTTTCTACGCTTAAGAATTCTTCAACAAACAAAGTTTCATTCGACTACAAAGATCCATCATCTAACACAAGTTCCAAAATTTTGGCGGGAAAATTTGAGTAAAATTTAATTTTAGGGAGACTAAACATTCAATTTTACGAAGATTCAAATTTTGGTTTAATCATGAAAATTTTGGTCAAAATTCATTTTTGGGCCCAAATTGATTTTTCGGTTCAAATCTGGCGTCAAAATTGTCAAAACTCAAAATTTTCTTACAACCTTAATTGGATTTTATAGTGAATTTCAAATTTTGAGAGAAAAATTTTCAAAATTATTTTGGAGGAAAATTTTGAAAATCACTATATTGGTCTTTCAAGTATGCCGACTTCACAAATCTCCTCACCTTCCATCTCTCGCTTAAAACCTTCATCACCAAACCTTGCTACCGATGATTACGAAGTTGCGGATGCATTTGTGGAATTGAAAAATCGAGGATGTTATTGACTAAGATGATGAACTCACTACTTAACAAATCCAAGCGTCGGACTTCATCCAATTCCGAGATCCAAAGATCGTGCAAGGTGAAAAAGTTGTTGTACAAGGAAGGAATGCTCAAATGGATGGTGGGAATGTTGTTATTACTTCATCCGTCGATGTCTACGGACAATGAGGTTATAGCATTGAAAAGGGATAACAAAGAGTAGATCGGGGAAGATATCATACCCATCTATGACCAGAGCCCAACTTTGACAAAGAACAAATGGTTGAGGAAGATATCTTACCCACCTATGACATCGACACGTAATGATGGTTGAGGTAAAATCATCGCTGATCATATTCGCTGCAATGCGACACAACAAACCGAGCAACCCGATTTGAAAATGAAGGAGAGGTTGACCAATGTGTTGCACAATGTCCGAACAACTATCTCATGTCTCGAGCCCTTACTTGTAAACAATACAACCAAACGTCAAACCAAACTCTTGAATCGAAAACATTCTTCTCAAATGCACCATTGCTCGGTTTCAAAAGATTTTTCAAAACTAGAGGCTCATTGCATCTCTCTTGAACTTAAAATGCAAAACAAACTTTTAAACTCGTGAGCCAAATAGTAAATCTTTGAATGAACAAAGTAATCGTGTGGATACATTAGTAAAAGAAAATGAGCATTTAAAGGCTCAAATTGAAGCAAAGGGCTTGCACATGTTGCTTTACAAAACAAACGAGAAGATTAATCGACAAGAGTGTGGATACTAATTTTGCAAAACCAACAATCTTGGGAAAACGTCTCTACAACCTTTCGTAAAACAATCAAGAGTTAGACAACCAACGCATTTAAATCGAATGTTCAAAATCTTCAAAACCACGGTTTGCCTCCCAAGTTGTTGAGAATAATCATTTGTCAAAACCACCACTCCACATTCTTGGCCCAAGAAAAATGCTTCGTTTATATATCTTTCTTTTAATCCTCAACAAGTGGTCACTCTTGGCGGCCTAGGATTAGTTCGAAAACAATGTCTAAACCTAGCATCAAAATTCAATATTCATATGATACACATGACTTGCACAAGAACTATGATCTAGAAAAGGCTAGGAAATGGGCACTACTCCAAAAGGATGGAATCTTAGGTTCAGGACCTGGTGTATCACCTTCGAGTGTATTACTGAACACTGCTTGTAGTAGCAAACCAAAACCTAAGTTAACTCAACAAACAGTTAAAAATAAACCCGTTGATCTAAAAGTAAAATTTCAGAAACCTAATAGGTGGATCAATATAGGATGCAGACTTTTCCCAAAAGAAGTTTCAACATCCCCTAGATCTAACCTTAGATGGATACCAACGGGTAGAGTTTTCAAAACTGTTGGTCTTAGGTTGATTCCTATAGGCAAGATACTAAGTAGTTGCACCAAAACAAGTGTGAAACCCACTACATCCATCCCTGAGGCAGGAAAGGAAATCATCAAAATAGCGTGTTCAGGTGTCCAGAAGATAATTGACACAACATCTTTATGCTTCTAACATCTGGAACCCAGTTACACTTGGGGATCTATATTTTTTCTTTCTTGCCCCCCTCCTATTTTCTATACAGGTACAATAACAATGGATTCTAAGTACAACAACTTAGGACCCGTTTCTCACCGTCTAAAATTTAATGATCCATCAGTTGCTCCACCATTGTACTTAATCATCAAGAATTGGAAACATTGCTTGCTTCTCTAGTTAAAGATTCTGTCAAAATTCGTTAGCGGATGTATCGAATGTTTCACAGACAACCCGACTATACTCTAATTTCGATATACACGAAACTACCACAACAACCGTTGTTGTAGCTGCACCTCTAATCGAATCTCTGACAATAGAAGAACAAAATGCTTCCTACAACAATGACACAGCTGATGATCAACATTATGAACAGAGAAGTTTTATCAGCAGTTGATTCTCTCGTGATATTTATGGTACTTCAACTTGTTCGATTAATCGGACATACATGGTTTCGCTGTCTCCTTATACATGGTTTCGCTGTCTCCAATTCATCATCAACATACGTGGTGTATGATTTTGATTCAATGAAAACATCGGGGGGAAGATAGTGTAGGTGTTCATCGTTTCCTTGATGTCGTTTGCGAAAACCCTATCTCTTCTTGGATTTCTTCAATTAGGGAAGAAATGAGATGATATGTGGTTCATACATCTCACTTTGGTGTTATCGTCTCACTTTCTCAGGGTTATCGTGTGTGAAGTTACCTAAATATGATGATATGATGCCTCACACATGGTCATTTTATCGAGAAATTGCATACTCACAGGTAATTATTATTCCGATAGACCGCAACATTCAAGGGGAAGTCGTTCATTTCATCTTTCATGATTTTTTTGGTGTGAAGCATCTACATTCGTGAGAAGATTTTGTTGATTTCTTGTATGTTACCCCTGAACGGATTTTCCGCAATAAATCGATTTACATTGTGTGGTTTATCGTTCATCTACAAATTCATTGCGTATTGAAAACTTCAAAAGTTAGAGGAAATGTCGACTTCATCAAAGTTTCAAATCTGCTAAAGACAATTGTCATTGGGGAAGTCGATTCGAAACTTCGTCAATCGGGGAAGCTAATCGGTTTCATACTTATTACATAATTTCTCTGCTTATATTTACAATGGCTTCGAGCAAAACAACTTGGAACCCGTCAAACCGTCTAAACTTTCCCAAACCCCATCATCGGTGAACTAAGCCTCCAAATTACTCGTCAACAAATGGAACAACTATTTGCTCCTCTGTTTAGTGATGATATTTATCAACGTGCTCGGATGTATCAACTGCTTCATTGCTCAACCCGATAATAATCCAATACATGATACACCTAAAACAACAACAAATGTTGAAGAAGCACCACCAATTGATTCTACAACAACAGCAGAACAAACCGCATCCAATGACGCGGTGATGATCTTCTAACAATGACGTACCCCACCGCAGATCATGATCCAAATGCGTTCTTCAATCCGTTTGCTAATGAAACGCCACACCTCATGTTGCGTAATCATCCACAAGCCATTTGAATCCTCCCAATGCGAATGTATATCACCATCAACTCTCCACACATCGTTGGACGAAAGACCATCCTCTTGTGAACATTATTGAAACCCCGAATCAACCAACAGAACTAGACAACGCCTTGGACTAACGGTGAACATTGCATTTATGCACTCACCGTCTGCCAAGCTGAACCCAAAAATATTAAGGAAGCCATGACATATGACAACTAGATTGAATCCATGCAAGAAGAACTTAACCAATTTAAACGCCTTGAAGTATGGGAATTGGTTACAAAACCAACCGGGGTCTATGTTATTGGTCTCAAATGGATTTGGAAAAACAAGTCGGATCTTTGAAGGTACGCTTATCGAAAATAAGTCACGTTTGGTGGCTAAGGGTTATAGACAAGAAGGGATTGACTACGAGGAATCATTCGCACCGGTTGCTAGACTTGAGGTCGCTCGATTTTTCCGGCATTCGCGGCTCACATGAATATCACGGTCTTTTAGATGGACGCCAAAACCGCTTTTCTAAATGGAAAACCGAAAGAAATGGTATATGTTAGTCGGCTGAATGATTTGTTGATCCGAGTTCCCAATCACGCCTACAAACCGAACAAGGCTCTCTACGGTCTCAAACAAGCCCTCGGGCGTGGTATGATAAGTTGGCATCCTTTCTTATCTTTAATAATTTCGTCAAAGGATCGGTCGACCCTACACTATTCATACGATATCATGGGGCACACATTTTAATCGTTCAAATTTATGTTGGATGACATCATTTTGGGTCAACACATCTAAAGTACTCAAACGCTTTTCAAAACTTATGAAAAACATTTTGAAATGTCCATGATGGGTGAACTTACGTTCTTTCTAGGACGCAAGTTCATCAATCACCCGTGGTATTTTCTTGAGTCATCCAAATATGCTATTGAAATTTTAAACAAAATGGAATGCAAAATCATGACACCTATGCCACCCCAATGGCACATACCAAAAACTGGATTGATTTGCATGGAAAATTAGTTGACCCTACTAAATACCAAAGTATCATTAGGTCTCTCATGTATCTATCAAACATTAGACCCGATATTGTCTTTCTTTGTCATATGTTTGCTCCGTTATCGACGAGACCAATCAAACTCACCTCTCGAGGCTAAAAGAATCCTCCGATACATCAAGGGAACCATTAACTGGGGATCCGTATTGAAGGATTCGGTTTTGAACTAATAGCTTTTTCGACGATCACGCAGTTGCTTAGATTCTTGGAAAAGTACTTTAGAGCTTTACAATTTCTTGGTGATAAACCGTGTCATGGCAATCGAAGTGGTGGATTGTACATCGCCGTCCTCAACCGGCGGCATTATGTAGCTGTGTCGTGTTGTGCTCAAGTAATTTGGATGCCAACACAACTCAAAGACTATGGTTACGTATTTGATGTAATCCCTATGTATCGCGACAATCGAAGTGCTATTGCGATCTCGCAACTCTGCTCAACATTCGCAATCAAAGCACATCGATCTTCGATATCATTTCATCAAGGAGCATGTGGAAAAGTGGCACCGTTGAATTATACTTTGGTATCGAATACCAATCGCGCACCTTCTCACCAAAGCCTTAGCTCCCTTTAGGTTTATCGAGTTGGTCCACCGGATTGGTATGCGGTGTTTGACTCGAGAGGAACCGGAAGACCTTTTAAAAATCTTAAAACCAACAAACACCAAAACATCTTTTGTAAATATTTTTCAAAACAAAATACAAAAATATAAAATTTACAAAATTTAAAAATATTCTTCTCTAAAAATTTCTTTAAATATGGCAAGTACAAATCTTCCGTCAACACTTTACTCTTTCAAAATTCGGTATTTTTCGCATAAGTGTTGAGGGAGAAAATAAATATTTTCCGTTTATAAAACCTTGTACTTGCATGTTACCTAATACCGCTTGTATCTTTGATAATGGTGGACTTGTTTCTTGTTCCTTGACACCCTCGCACCCAAATTTGAAAAATTTCTATTTCTAAAGTCGAGGGGAGTGTCGCCAAGTTTCTTTCCAAATATCGTGCTTTACATAACCAAAATGGAAGTTATGGGCATTGAATGAAAAATGATTGAGTGGAGGGACCAAAGTTGCTAAAAGTTTAAACTAATTTTTAATAAAACTCTCCACCTAAAATTCAAAAACACATTAACTCCTACATTTATTACCACAACCTACCAATCCTACGCCTAACATTCATTCTGCTAATCCATGCTTTAAACTCTTGATTTGTAAGTGATTTAATGATCATCATGTATTTACAAACATTGGTTTTTAATTTCATAAACATCCAACGACTAAATTTTAAGTTTGGGATGATTTTATGTTCTACGCGTATGCGTATGAACACTAAATCATCATTAGGTGTTTATGATGGTAAATGTTGTGTCAAAATGCTTAAAATCAAATGTCATAAACATTTCCAACATCAAAATCCACCCAGAAAACGTTTTAATCATGTTTCAAGAATTAGGGTTTATGCGTGATTTAGGGTTTTTCATATGAGTGTTTCGGATAATTAGTTGATCATATGATGTTTAATACATGTTTAATTGATCAAAATCGCCTTGAATCATGCCCAAACAATAATTTTTAGAAATTAAGAATTAGGGTTTATACTCGTATGAATTAGGAAATTTTGATTCAAAAGGTTTTTGATGTTAAAACTTGTTGCAACCCATTCATATTGACTCTAAGACATCCCAGAATTAATTTGGTGCATTTCCTATGGTTGGATTTCATACTCGTAAGAATTTGAAACTTAGGGTTTTAAGTTTTACGCTTAAACAAATCTTACGCGTAAATGTTAATGATAAGTGATTCCATGTGTGATGAAAGAGATTGAAAATGTGTTAATGAACATGTTATGATGAACTTATTTCGTGTTTTACTCTTGAAAATTCGTAATCAAGGTTAACCATTGGATCTCTACGATAAGGATCACCCACGCGTAGAATGTTACTCGAAGAGAAATTCACGCGTAACCTTTACGCGTAGCGTTCTGAAAGGGACTACGCGTATCCTATGGCGGATATGCGTGAACTGAGTCTTCGCATAAGGTTCACTCTTCACGAGTAAACCTTACGCATAAGTTTCCAACATACGCCACGCTGTAAGCTTTATGCCAAGCTCTTCCCTACACGTAATATCTCTTACGATAAGAAAGTTCCTACACATATGCTTATGCTTACGCGTATGGTTAACTGCTTACGCATAAGTTTGCAATTTCTACGCTTAAGCCTTGTTTTAACCTTAATCATGAATTGTTACGCGTACATACTTGTAAATGAATAAAGGGAAACGACAAAATAGATCGCACCTCGACGATATCACTTTATGACCACTTTTATTTTAAATTTGAAAATAGATCGGCGGCAATCAACATTATCATTGAACTCAACCAACATCATGGACAAGTGTCCCAGATGTAGAAGGATTGTTTTAAGAACCAAAAAACAAGAACCGTATTTTTTAAAAAGGGTTTTGGTTATTTTACATACAACAGTTTTTTCATAATGCTGCTTCTTGTTATTATACTGCTTCTTGTCATTTTACATCATACTCAATACAGATAAAAACACACACACACACAACTCCATTAAAGCCTCCTCTTGAATCTACAATTCGATTTTCACCCATTCAAAATCACTCTCCCTGATATAGTCCGATTCAAAACAAAATATAGAAAAGATTTATGTTACATCACTCTGTCAATCATTTGTGCTTTGTCAACAGTCAACAACTTTAGCTAGTAAGTAGTATTAAATTCAAATATTTAGGGTTTTTAAATTATTATATAAAGTAATTGTTTTGCTTTGCTTATAATATATGATATATTATTGATTATATTAAAATAATTTATTTTTAATGTGACAATTGCGCCTGCAGGGGTTAGGAGGTCGAGTAGGCCGTTGTTGAGTTATAGGAATGTGGAGATTGGGAGGTATTTGTCGAGTGAGATGTATACAGCTTTAAGACGGTACGATTTCTGTTAATTTTAGTTTTGGGGGTTTGGTGAAAAAGTGTGATTCTATTTGAGTTGGTTAGGTTTCGAGTGATTGATATTAATTGAAGCTGCTCTTATGGTAGGTACCATGTTGCAGGAACTAAGGGTGTTTTCTATGCTCGTGAACCATATATGAATGCCGATGGTCTACATGTGACCCGTTTTCTTGGACTGGCTGCAGTAGGAAATGTGTCTAAGCAGGTTTATTTAGTCACACTGTTCATTATCTGTTAATTCTCATATATGTGCTATCCGTTGTTACGATTGGGCTCCCAATTGTGGGAAAATTGAATTTTAATGATCATGTTTAGGAAACTGGCAGCGTTGAACTTACTATACCAACCGAAGTATAGTGCAAACGAGTGTTATTTTGTACTTTCAAAAGATACATAACTTTTCAAAGTGAAAAAATATCAATAGGGTAAATAACTTGATGTGTAGACAAACTTAAAGGGATATACAATGTAGTTTGGAGTTAGGAGCAGGACTCTCACTGAACTTTTCATACTTCAAGATGGAAAAGCGAATAAGTTTAGTCTTAGTTCATACATCAATCTAGTATATTCTGCTTGAAGTAATGGTCACTTTCATTTATTTCGTTACTTTCATTTTACTGAGAACTAGAGTTGGCAAAACGGGCAAGGTTGGTTAACCCGTCAAAACAGGCAACTTTTAAGTGCGAGTCATAACCGGCCCGGTCTGGTTGTCAGGTTGACCTGCTAACACTTGTTTGTTTGTTTTTTATTAGTATTTTTATGATATAGGATAAGTATTCGAATACCTCATGGATACACTTTAGGCGAGTTTCAACCTGTTTAATTCGTTGTCAGTATAAGCGTGTAACACAATTTGAATTACCAGTTTTCATATAAATAAGTTGAAAATGTCATCTCTTTTTAGAGGACATAAACTTTGCCAAAATCTCAACAACTCCCTTCAGTTGCATTCTGAACCTTTTACAGTCATTGAATCTATATATAAATTTTTTATAATAAATTTTGGAGTGAGGGGTATTGGAGTATATGGTTAGAGACTTTTTTTTTTCTTTTTTTTTTCTTTTTGAAATAAGAGTACTCTTGAATGATGCTCTTTTTGCATATTTGGTGATGGAGAAATGGAGATGGCCTAAGTGAAGGATGTGATATTAGATATTCATCTAGCATTCTAGCTGGAGATGGTGGTTATAGGAAAGCTTATAGAGAATGGAAATGTCAAGTGCATTGGTGCATGAATGTGTTGGTGATATGTTATGCTGTTAAAGATGTTCTGGTTTTCCAATTTATATTTCAGTATTTGTTGAATCGGGCTTTGGCATTAAGCAGGATACTTTTTTGTGCAGGTGAATATGAACGAGAAAGATTATGCTAGGAAAAAGAACAAGTTTCTCCCCAAGATTCATGCCTGGTATGCTTGATTAACTTGTTACATTCTTTTGAGGTATATTCATCAGAAAGTAAGTTTAGGGAGTTTTGTGTTGTCGTATGCGATGGAATGGGTCATTCTTGAACATATGTACTTTCTTCCGTTTGATTGATATATGCTCCATGGTATGGTGTTGCGTTTATATCATTCCATTATGGATTGGAAATAGATAATACTATAGAACCTATTTTATTCCTGTAATCTTCAAGAACACAAATCTTCTTATTTCAATCTGCTTCAAGGTTGGAACTATTTTATGTTTAATTCGTAGTATTATTTATACATGGAGAATTCAGAACTATAACTAAATAATGTCTAAAGTATAGATAATATTATATATTGTCTCTATATGTCATATAATTCAAGGTTTTCAATACATTATTTTATACTGATTTAATTGTAGATTGAAAGCCTATAATTTCATAAGGTTCAATAATGCCTGCATCAACCTATTTCTTACTGTTTGCAAAATGTACGCTAGAATTTTGAAGTTAGAACTGTTTTGTAGGGTGCAAGAGCATGGGGGCGAGCCAATTATCCCTTTTAGCTGTGCCTTGGAGAGAAATCTGGCTGATTTGCCAGAAGATGAAGCAGCAAAATACTGTGAAGAGAACAAGATTCAAAGGTTAGTTCAATTCAAATTGTATTGAATATTATTACATTGTTCATGCACCTGAGTAGTTATTGAATCAATAGTTGCATATATATCATTATTTGTTTGTGGTCAGATTGCAATTCATTATTTGCTGATTGATATATTTTTACGTACTTATAGAACATTTTTTTAAGATCTAGCCGTTAAAGTAATGTCCCGAATCCCAATAATTCCTGTGGTGAAGTACTTTTTGAATATATGAAGATGTTTAATTGAAACCAACTGATTATCTGATTAATTGTTCGCGTGCCACAGCGCTCTTCCGAAGATTATAAAGACTGGGTTCTCTGCTATTAACCTCATATACTTTTTCACTGCTGGCCCTGATGAGGTAATTGATTTTTATCTCTTACAAATCAAATTTTGCTGAAAATGTGCTCAGATTATATACCAGATTTTCTTGTAGTTGCTAAATTTCTCTTCCGCTTGCACTTATGCACAACTTATATTAGATGGTTCTTTCATTGCACTTGAAAAGTGGGTTATATTATCATGCTTTAGTCATGTGTATAATTTAAAGCTTATGTGGTGTGGTCTCATGTAGGTGAAATGCTGGCAAATTCGAAAGCAAAGCAAAGCTCCTCAAGCTGCAGGAGCAATTCATACTGATTTTGAAAGAGGATTTATTTGTGCTGAGGTCTTTACTTGCTCCAAGAGTTTCCTCAACTTTCTTTATTCTTCTAAATTGTCAATTCAAAGTGTTTTTGGTCAAATTCTACCCGATTCGTCCTTAACGAAAAATAACCTTGCTTAACCATACCGGGATTACGAAATAAGGTGAAAAAATCGGACCACTAATTGATGCGGACCGGTACCAAATCGGAAATTCCGAAAAAGTGGGAAAACCCGATTTCCGATACCGTATCCGAATCCCGCTCGATGCGGTACCGATACCGCTAATATATGCTCGGGAAAAATCGGTACCACTAATTCGGTATGGGATCGGTACGGAACCGGTACCGTGCTCATCCCTAGGCGATATAATTTGTTTGACCAGTTTTTAACTTGTTTGCTTGTAACTTTAGCTCTTTTATTCCTTCCATTATACCAGTTTGATCTGTTTAGATTTAAATTATTACCTGCACCGAACCATACGTAAGTAATGGATGGCCATTTACCGCCATAACTAATTTTTCATGATGAGGATATTCTCAAATTTGAAGTGCGTGAAAATGTTGGGGTTTATGTTTTTAGGCTGCTGGGAAGTACAAGCAGGAAGGGAAGACTTATGTGGTTCAAGATGGCGATATTATATTTTTCAAATTTAATGTCTCTAGTGGTGGGAAGAAGTGAGCTACTTTTTCCCCATTGGTTTGAAAAAAGATCTTTAGTGAGGGATATGTTACTGTCGTTTGGATTGTACCAAC